>CAXKVY010008284.1:0-14274 GCA_964058915.1 Tetropium fuscum
ATTGCACATTTGGAGACCCCAACCTGTCTCGTTTTTATACTACCCTCAACTCGACATATACAATACATAGACAGTTACCTCAACATACTTTTTTTTAATGTAGATGTTACATAATATAATCCAAAGAATACATAAGATGATTTCATAAGACATAAGATGATGAATACATGAGAAGTATTCTTTTAATTTGTTACCACCAACCATTTATTATAGTTATCCATTTAAATATTATTTATTTATCGTTCATCTATTTACTACTTCATATTATTGTTATCAGCAATATTGATATGAGTAACAATGTTATTAATATGTTCGAGTGAATTATCTATTATTTAATAGGTAAGTAAGTAAAGTGCATAGTATCTACATTGAAATCGCAAAAAAAAGTAAACAGTATGCATGGGCGGCCGCGATGCAGACAGTATGCATTGTATGGGCGGCCGCTTTTTTGTTTTTCCGACTTTTTACTTTTTATGCAATTTCAATTTAGATCGTATGCACTTTACGTACCTACTTTTAGTTTTAGGTGATTATATTTAAATTACTTCAATAGTTATTAAGTTCTTGATAATTAATTTTTAAGGCAGTTAATTTTTAAGGCATATTATGTATTTTGTCTGGCTGTTTTTGCACCCAGGAAGCATTCATGATAATAGCCAAGGAGTTGTAATGCTAAAATGCTAAAAACTCAGAGATGCTTTCCTGGTTTCCGGTCCACATCACCACCAGCACAAAGAACACTGTCTATAAATAGACACTTTATTCCGCTTTTTGATAAATTGGCACATTTTGGAAATTTTTGGTGGGTGGCCAAAAATTGTGTAAGGAATGAAATTGTCTGTCGATTGTTTTTTACAGATGTTTATGGGTCCAATTAGCAATTTTGGAATTTTACTGTCGATTGGATTTTGGTACTTTTTCCATCTGGAAAAACAGGTTGTTAAATGTTTTGAAGGGTCTTCACACCCCGGACAGAAAAAATTTATAAAAATCGGTTATTTGCCCATAATTTTGGACCTCGTGGACCGAATGCAAAAAAAAAATAACACTGGGTTTCTGATTAGTTCTAGAATGTACTTTTTTGTCGACGGACAGGTTTCACATTTCGACTTTTCTGACTAAAAGGTCATCTCTCAGGGTCATAAATTCTACAGATCACAACCAATAGCTAAACTAAGGGTATCAAGTGGTTCGGGTGACCTTCGGCACCATTTATCAAGCCGACGGACGTTCCCAACATCTCAGAATTTTTAGCATTACAGCTCCTTGGCTATATTATTATTATCTATTTATATTATCTTGATAGGAGCATAAGATCTAATTAGTAGACCTGAAAATATACTATTACCACCAGAAAGATGACTTACTCAAATGACTGTAAAAACCAAATGGATAATTACAATTTCTCTTAATTATAATTATATAATACAAATTATAATTATAAATAATATTATATATTTCTAGTTATTTATAACTAGGTGGATTAATTGGATTAACCTTAATTAAATTACCCACAATAATGATGAATGCACACAATTTTATTATTTCATATAATATTACTTTCTTGTAGATACAAATTTATCCGATCTTATCTTGCAAAATTAATTTATTAAAAAAAACAATAAAAATCTAATTGAAAATATAACAATAACGATTATGACAAAACTAGGTATTATAATTTTTAAAAAAGATTTCCATTCCAAACTACTTAGCAAATTAATATTAATACATGGCAACCCAAAATATTTACTTTGCAAAACTGTTTATAGAGCAAATAATATTGATCTATAAACACATTCCATATACCTAAATACGGAGGTATCTAAACACATTCCTCATTACAATTTAACATAATGCTTCACCATCAATAAATCTTTATTATATATAAGTACTTACATATCAAAATCTACAGTTTGCATTATCAATTATTACCTTTAAGATAAATTTATACAAACCTGTAGGTATCGTACAGGTAGAGGATTAATATTATGAATCAAAAATGACTCACTGTAACCTGCTGAAATAATAGTGGGTTCAAGTTTAACCTTGTTAGGTATATTTGATTTATAAGAGAACAATAATAATTATTAGTCATTTCCAAAAAAAGGAGGTAATTGTTGGATTTAAGTAATTTATCTTTCCATTGAAGAGATAGGTACAGAGACATTTTATTAAAATGTCTCTGGGTAGGTTTAAACAGAAAAACACTATGCATTTGATTGACTAAAAAAAATTATGAATTAGGTCTCGAACTAAGTACTCCACATTCTACAAAATTAAATATGATAATAATCCCCTTATATATTCAGTTTAAATTATTTAAGTATACAATGATGACAACGGACGTGACCACATATCAAATGTACAGTATCGAATCATGTGAGGCAATGATACAATCATGTATCATGTATGTTTCATACATAATTAACAATAAAAAGAAACGGTAATTAGGCAAATTAAAATATTTAAAATTATTAACAAACCTTTGTTGACCAACATATGTTTTTCCTGAATCTACCATTGATCCACAAACTTTTAAAATTTTTTCAAGTTTATTTTCAAGTTGATCTATACTTGCTTCCTCTTCTTCCAGTATGCTCCTGGAAATTAAATCATAAAATGGTAATTTATGAACATACAAATAAATTTAATGAATGTTTGTAAAATAAAATAATGCAAATAAATAAATATACAAATAGGTACATATACTTGCCTAAATTTTGGAGAATCTCGAAGACACTCTTGCAATTCTATTTTACCAACCATTTTGCTATTTGTAACATACAACTATCAACATAATAGAGTTCTTGTTAAGAAGATAAATGCACTAAAATGCTTTTTAATTGAGAGAAAACAGAAAACCACTTTCTTTTCTTCCACACGTCAAACGTCAAATTTACTGTCCATCATAGACAAAGACAATAGAACTGTCCATTGTCCAAAACACAGAGCACATATGTGCTGTGTCTGAAAACATGTGGCAGTGACAGAGCACCGAAATCACAAACCAACGATAATAGAGTTAGTCTATAATCGTTGACCACAAACAACGTCCGAAACCACAAAACGAAAGACACGGAAAATTACACGTTTGTTTCCCAACAAGACAGCACTTCGGTGTGGCAATCCAACGATCTATTCCTACCTCTTATGGAGATTACTGCCCATGTGTGGTTAAATCTTACAATTTATATATTTAGTTCATCACAGATCACAGGTTTACCACAGCGATTAGCCTAGCAGTCAAGCCTATGATGCTGTGTGTATTGTAATTTTCGAGTTCGAATCTCACAGCTTTTGCTTTTTTCTCTCTGAGATAACCGACACAATTATATTCCCTTGCCCTAAAACACTAATACTTTTGTCACAGGGTCACCCGCCTGCGTCGGAATCATTTGGAAAATGATTCCGACGTAAAATTTCCATCACGGAAATGTCGATACCTAGTGTATTATTTCCAACAAAAACTAGAAATTAGAAAATGTTTTCCTCATTTTGCTAAATATAATTTTGCTTTTTAAAATTGTTCTCTATATATATATACGCGGTGCCAGAAGGCATATACAGATAATGAAGATATACGGGCGCCACTTACTTATAGTAATATATATATATATATATATATATATATATATATATATATATATATATATATATATATATATATATATATATATATATATATATATATATATATATATATATATATATATAGGTATACATATATATATATATATATATATATATATATATATATATATATACATATATATATATATATATATATATATATATATATATATATATATATATATATATATATATATATATATATATATATATATATATATATATATATATATATATATATATATATATATATATATATATATATATATATATATATATATATATATATATATATATATATATATATATATATATATATATATATATATATATATATATATATATATATATATATATATATATATATATATATATATATATATATATATATATATATATATATATATATATATATATATATATATATATATATATATATATATATATATATATATATATATATATATATATATATATATATAAATATATATACATATATATATATATATATATATATATATATATATATATATATATATATATATATATATATATATATATATATATATATATATATATATATATATATATATATATATATATACATATATATATATATATATAGATATATATATATATATATATATATATATATATATATATATATATATATATATATATATATATATATATATATATATATATATATATATATATATACATATATATATATTATGGAACAAATTTATGGAGAAACTCACACTATACCCATGTTTTTTTTATTGAAACTTAAAACAAAAATTAAAAGTATTATCAAATTAAATATGTATGTGTTCACTTGACACTGGGTTTATGAAATAATGTACCAGATAAAATATCAGGAGACGATCGACTTCTAACTAGAATTGGTGTTAAATTTACTTCTTCGCTAGAGCAGGTCACTGAGAGCATGTCAGAAACTTGAAAAAGCCTCAACTTTGAACTCTTTATATTCAAAAACTTCTCTCTAGACTTTTCGTCTATTTCGATTTGATGATCCGGTATATCATCTGGATTTTCATCATTCTTCTCGGGATGTTTTGAAGTCGGTTTATTATTATCATCTGATTCTTTGCGAACATTGAATTGGGATTGATGTTTCTGCTTATTTACTTTTGTCCGTGTTTCCTTTTCATTTATTATTTTTATATCAGGTACACCAGGCAATTCCTTTCTCTCAAATATTTTGACAATTTTCTCCGCTTTTGACGACCGGTTTCCACTACAACTAGGTTTGGGATCCCGTTCTAATTTCTCCGGTGCCTCATCTTGTATTATTTGAACTCTTCTGGGATCCTTATTTACTGTTCTCCTATGATGTTTTATTTCTTCAGGTCTTTCCGATTTAGTATGATGGATATACTTCAGCCTCTCGTTAGTTTCACTTTTTGTCCTTTCTAATTTTAGTTTTTCAAATTTCAGATTTAAATTGTCTACTTCTAATTGTAGACAAAGATTTTCATAAACCAAGCAACTATTCTGTTTAACTAGCTAAAATTACAGAAGTAGGTATATAATATATAAGTTAAGTAAAATTTTAGGCATTAATAAACGAATTAGGCAATCCAAACCATGTGACAAAATCATGGCGCGGATGGCAAAGGAATTCAATACGGCGCTGCGGTGATCCACGGCGTCAAGGCTGGGCTGATTTCTATGCATTCAACATTCAACTCACAGAAAACTTCCTGTATCCTTTTTCTATGATTCAACTGCCTACCGACAAAGTATACTTTAGCATACTTAGCACAGTATACACAATGTTTACATTGTGAATACTGTGCTACCGCGTCAGATTGCCAGGTCGTTGGATTGCCTAATTAGAACACAAAACACGTGAACGTTAGTTTACTGTTATAATATAAACTAAAAATCACCTGCAGATGTTTTTTATTACTTGGGGACATTGGTGTTGGCAATTTTTCATTAATCAAATCATTCAGTTCAGCGGATAAATTTTCTATTTTGGATTTATAGTCATGTTCCAGCTAAAAACAAATTATCTGTTTGCGCATTACAAAATTCTTAATATATAATATATATAAAAGTCGCTGTTCATAATAAATTGGATTACTTAAAAATATAAATATAAGATATACTATAATATAAAAATATATTCAAGAAAATTTAAAAAAATATATTTTTCAATTTATTATAAATGTTTTTCAAAAATATGTTAATCTATATTTTACCGCACACGTGCGGTAACTTCTTCCTACAGGCATAAGAAGAAGTACCTAACTTATCCTACAGGCATTATATTTTCACCGCACGATGTGCGGTAAAGTACCTGCCCATTTTCGGTGGAGGTAAAGTGCACTTTACCGCACGCTAGTAGGAAAAAAACAATACAGGTTTCCATAAAAAAAATTATTGTGACGTTAAAGCTCTTACAAATATGGCGGGAAAAATTACGTTAGATGTAAAAATTATATGTGCGTCGTTATAAAATAAAATTGACCTGATGTTCGAGCATTTTTGTCACAAGCCAACGGAAATTTTTTTTATCGAATTAGTTCCATACTTTTAACTCACCCTATATAAGTACTTCAGCAGAGAAAGCAGAGTAGTACAAAGCAGAGAATATAGGTAATTGCTTAATATATAATATTTAAAAATATAATTATTACTAATAAATATTATTTAGTATGAAAAATATAACGCTCTATATTTACTTCTATACCTTTTCATGCTCTAATTTCATTGTTTTTAGTTGTGTCCTCAAACAAGTTTTAGTATTTTTCATCCGCAAAAACTTTATGCTTAGATTGTAATTAGCTTCTAACGTTTGATTAAGGGTTTGCTTCATTTTCAAAATTTCACTTTTATATTCAGCTAAGGTTCTTTCTTCCCCGGTAATTGAGCAATGACTCATCATTCTCTTAATTTTTTTACATTCGTTCATTTCCTGACAATAAATTTCTTTTTCCCTGTAGTAAAATATTCTCTCATCCTCTAGTTGTTGAGCTAAGGTATGGTTGCACCTTTTCTGTTTCAATAGTTCTAAATTTAATTTCTCCTTCTCCCTAGCTAACTTAGCAATAGCCATTTCTTTTTTCTCAGTTTCTTCATGTAGGGCATTGATAGCTGCTTTTAAATTAGCTGTTTGGTCCTTAAGTGCTTCAATCTCGTTGGCTAAAAGAACTTCTTCTGTCATTGATGGAGCTTCCTGATAACCAGGAGCAGGTTCATGTGATGCGTGTGAAGACTTTGACAGGACCCTTCTGCAATATGTATCTAATTTATAAAACCATTATAAAAAATCTAGAAATTTACCTAACCAGTTTTTTTGAAGCGGATAACTTAGATTTTAAAGCTTTTTTCATTAAAATTAAGACAGTTAATTAATTCAACTAACTTACAAATCTTTAGATATTTGACTGTCATTACATTGACGTAATTCTAAAAATTTTGACACAAATTAGAATTGCAAATATCCGTTCATCCATTCAGAAAATATCCGTGCACCCCTGTATATTATCCCACATGAGAATAGTAGTTCAATAATTCAAGTAGATAACAAACACAAAAGGCAGTAGGTACCCAACGATTATAGACTAAACAGGATTGCTTATCCCCATAAGCGCAACGTTAGACAAATCTCGTGACCCCCACCACGCTTTTGACGTCAGCGGATACGTACGGCGTAGGTTCATTGCCCCACCGGTGTATTTCCCGGCGTTTGTGTAGTGTGTCATTTGTACATTAACATTGCGTTATAGAGAAGTGTTATCTGACCAAGCATCAATTTGGAATCGACCGTTGGCGCAAAAGGATGCCGGCCGAACTTAACCGCTGACATCAGATCTTGACTAACAACACGTGGCCGATAAGCAATCCTGTTAGTCTATAATCCTTGGTAGGTACCTGGCTTTATAGATGTTTTGTGTATTATCTTATACGTGTATTGTGGTGTAGGATTATTTTGTGGTTTACACCTTAGTAGATGTTTTGTGGTTTGTCTGTACTTTGACATGACTTTGACACTTTGACTTTGTACAAGTATTTTGTGTTTTGTAATCAACGTTTGTAGGTTGTGTTTAAAGTTTAAATCCATTAATTATTCTATAAAGATACCATAATAAACAAATAAGTATAAAATGAATAATATAGTACTACCTAGTGAGCAACAACAAGAAATAACATCAGCAGACGAGACAAGTCTGTTAGTAGTCATTTTAGATAGTAATCCGGGACAGAAAATGTTGAGAGATAATCCCCATACTTTAACACATTGTGTTGACTCTGTAATAGCATTTGCTAATTCTCATTTAATGCAGAAATCACAGAATAAATTGGCGATTATGGCCTGTCACTCTAAAACAAGGTATTCAATTAATATTCTGCAATTTGTTTTGATTCTATATACCTATTTTTTTAACTAGCCAGTTTATATACCCTGGACCGGGAAAACCTCTAGATGTTAGGCAAGTGGATGGCCAATATGAAGCTTTCACTATTGTTGAAAAAACTACAAAGCATTATTTAATGAAAATATTATCATCTGAAAATTCCTCTACTATAACAGAGTCTCTTTTGGCCGGAGCAATAGCTATGGCTCTTTGTTACATTGCCAGGATACAACGAACTAAACCACCTGGAGCTAAGGTTTGTTTATATTGCCCCATAGCTGGTATGCTCTGTCCCAGCTAATTTTATGTAGCTATCTATGATGAAGAAATAACATTTGAAATCCATACATTATATTTTGAGATTAATATTATTATATACTTATACCTAATATTTTTAGCTAAATAGTCGAATCTTAGTGATAACAGGAAGTGCATGTTCAGCTTCTCAGTATATGAATTACATGAATGTATTCTTTACTGCACAAAAACAAAATGTTGTTATTGATGTCTGTGCATTGGATCAGCATTTAAGTTTGTTACAACAAGGCTGTGATATTACTAATGGCTTGTATTTGAAGGTGCCACAGTTACAAGGACTTTTACAATATTTACTAGTAAGTTTTTGTAATCACTGTTATTTAGCTATGCTTAATTTTTTTTATGCAATTATATTAAAATGAGAGATTAACGAGGGTCTATAGATTTTAAATATTTTCTTTTTAGTGGGTGTTTTTACCAGAACCACCTGTTAGAGAGAAATTAGTTCTTCCACCACCTGTGAAAGTAGATTATAGAGCGGCATGTTTTTGTCATAGGGAGCTAATTGACATTGGGTATGTCTGTTCTGTTTGTCTATCAAGTAAGTCTTTGAACTAGATATAATATTATATATACCTAATTCATTGCCAATTATTTTTGTGTTTCAGTTTTCTGTAAGTTTAGTCCAATTTGTACTACTTGTCAGTAAGTATTTTTCGTGTTTGGTAGTAAACTTTTATTTAAGTCTATACGAGAGCTATGTAATTTTAATGTAATGCTTTATGCTTATATATTTGTATGATTTATTTTTATAGTATTGTGTTTTTATTTTGCAGTACAGTTTTTAAAATGCCGGCTCCATTGGCTGTAAAACCAAAGAAGAAGAAAATGAAACTATAATGAAATTATTTGTAATTAAGTATATTGTAATAATATATTTTATCCCATTTCTGTTGTAGTACTTACTACCTACTTTAGTTTCGAAATTACCTGTGATGTCTACTAATTATTATATACTATGTAGTATTTTTTTAATACCTAGGTCTATGTTATATAAAAACCCCAATAAAACGGCAACTTTCTTAACCATACTATTTCTTCATTTTATGAATAATTGGCCTTTTTTATGGGCCTAATGGCGCCTAAATTCAGGACAGGGCGTTGAATGTAAGGCGTAAGGTTCCTTCAATCAACGGACAAGATCAGCGTATGTACTAAATAATATGTTATTATATATATTATTTTTTATGATATGTGGGGGCCCAGCCATAGAAATAGAAAATATAGGACTAACCAGTCACATAAAATTAAAATTAGTACTATATTTTCTATAGGCCCAGCAGCTCAGTTTATTACGTTTGTAATTGTTGCATTGTGCAGTTGTTCGTGGGTAACCTAACCTCAGATCAAAAATATACTTTCATCTGAGAATCTAACCACAGTCAGGTCAGTTCCGTTTATCTATGACCCACAGACGATGGTCATCTGTGCTATGACCACAGTATAAGAAATGAACCTTGACCTAACGCTGTGGTATTACTCTGGTATTAGTACCTACGCTGTGGTATTAAATACCTACTTGTTTATTTTTTTCGTATTTTAGGTTTGTGTCAAGCACCTAATGGCCGAGTGCACCGTACGTGTTAATCCTGGATTACGTTTAAGTCCGACTTATTTTGACACATTTGCATGCAAATATGTCAAAATAAGTCGGACTTAAACTTAATCCAGGATTAAGACTACGGTGCACTCGGCCATAAGTACCTACTTTTTTATGATTTTCAAATAATGATGAATTGTTTGAATATGGCATACCTAACTGCTCTAAATGGAAAAAATAATAATTATACTATTTGCAGCATTCTATTTATACCTATTTATAGGATATACCTACATTTTATATTTGTCTACGCGGGAGATATCACGCGGTCTCAGTTCGTTCAACTAAACTCACTAAACTGTAAAAACTATCTGGAGCACGTCGTGGGGGATATAAACAAAATAAGATGTTTGTTTTAGGTGCTAGTCTGGGATGTTAAAACTCAGTAAGTGGCGCTTGGAAAACACGAAATACTAGATAAAAATAAAAAATCATAAAATAAACAACTAATTTTACGGTGCAAAAAATGATCTATAGTCACGTGCAAAACTGTTACGCACGCGTTAAAATTTTGACAGGGAAAAATTGAATGAAGTTATGGATAGGGGGATGTAATGTGTAATGTAATTTTAGTGTTTCAGTGTGCATTATAAAAAGAACTATTGTTTAGTAAAACAGTTATGTACTCGTGGGAAATATTTTAATGACTAAAGTTCAGAGGTAAATGCACCTGGTAGAAATTAGAATAAAAACGTGTATAAATTCTACCTAGTGGAAGTGTCATATTTATTTATATTCCATTGACATTACGTAAAAACATATCATTAAGCTTGTTTAAGCACATTTTAACTACATAGAAATAATGATTTATTGTATGGGATATACTTAGTGCTAGAGTAAAGATAAGAGATAACAGATCATTTATGCATAACCTCAATTACTTGTAGACTAAACTGGTGAAAATGGTAGTGAAAACACCTTTAAAACGTACTGTGCGGATTCTGCTAGTGGGTGACAGTGGTGTCGGAAAAACTTCATTGATTCTGTCTCTTGTAAGTGAAGAGTTTCCTGAAAATGTTCCACCTAAAGCTGAAGAGATTACTATACCAGCAGACGTTACTCCAGAACAAGTCCCTACAAATATTGTCGATTTTTCAACAGCTGAACAAACAGACGCTGAGCTAAATGATCATATTAAAAGAGCTAGTGTTGTGTGTATTGTGTATGCAGTTGACGATGATGATTCCATTGATAGAATAACATCACACTGGATGCCGTTAATCAGACAAAACCACCCAGATAAACCATGTCCTGTTGTTCTTGTTGGAAACAAGATTGACCTTGTTGAATATTCTACCATAGATGTAAGAAATTTTATTAGTGTTACTTTTTGCTATTCTCATTTGCTATCTTATTTAATTACTGAGCAAAACTATCTAACTACCTACTTACCAAAAGTTGTAGAGTACATAATTTGTTTTAAATAGCAGGTTATTAGAAAGTAGAGAAATGTATAATATAATATGACTGCACTTCGCTTATTTTTCAGTGCCTGAACTGGCATTGCAAATGTAAAGATAAGTCAGGCAAGCATTGCAGGCCAATCTAATAGCACATTTAGGTATCCCTTGTTCTTGGCAAATTATTCCTACAAGTGATCTTTCAGTACCTATTAATTGTAGACAAATAATAATCTTTTTCTTAATCTTTTCTTTCGAATAATTCTAGTCCTGTAAATGTTGAGCGTCGAAGTATAAATAATGCGACCTACATTACTATTTTAATTACCTAATTCTCTATTTGATATTTATGTGTATAAATGAGAGCCCTTTTTATACATTTGATGTAAAATTAATAGATAACTAACTATGTTGTAAAACACAAACAGTGTTACACATAAAGATTCCTTCTATAAGTATTGCTTTTATATCTGGAACTCAGTTTCAACTGTAGTACACTGTAAAGTAAAAGATAATATGTGGATGTGGTATTCCTTTTAGGCAGCAAGTCAAGTTATTAACACAGATTAAAACTCTTTATTATTCCCATCATCGTAAAATCCTTGCCTGACATTAAACCCGTCAAACTTGTAAGTTATTTTTTATCTTGTTCGGTCCTCAAAAAAAGTTTACCGAAGTAAAAACATATTAATACCATATTAATTTGTGCATTAAAATAGTCTTCTGTAACTTAAAACTAATTCATGCAAATGGACATCTTTTGAACTTTGATTAAATTCTTTGGTAATGCCTTACATCGAATTCCTACCGCTCTGAGAATGATTAAATAGAATACTTTGAAAATTCTTGCATAAGATTGATGTTTGGTTAGTGCCACTCCATAAGCCAGAAAATTATAAATACTAGGTAGTTATTTGACTTAACTTAGCAAAGAAGACAAAGTGCATTGTTGTATGAAACTTTGTATCACAATATTATTGTCAAGCAAATGTAAATAACACTCGTAACTGAAATACCTGATAGTTTTTATGGATAGATAGAAATCTTAAGTGCATTGTTGTATGAAACTTTGTATCACAATATTATTGTCAAGCAAATGTAAATAACACTCGTAACTGAAATACCTGATAGTTTTTATAGATAGATAGGTACATTATGTAGTTAGGAACTAATTTGATCTTCTGAATTAATTCTTATTGGGAAAAAACAATTGATTACAACATTTTATGAAGATATTGATATAAATCTTAATTTAGGGCCTCGCCTTTGCAGCAAATGTAAATAACACTCGTAACTGAAATACCTGATAGTTTTTGTAAAAGTAAAATCTTCATGCCAACTATTTAAGGTACCTAGGTACTTACTTAAGTCTTATAACTTCAGCAACAGATCATAAGGTACATTATGTAGTTAGGAACTAATTTGATCTTCTGAAATAATTCTTATTGGGAAAATTCAGCTGATTACAACATTTTATGAAGATATTGATATAAATCTTAACTTAGGGCCTCTCCTTTCACCTTCGTATAAAGTTAAGAATATCTATTGCATAAGTACTTAGGTATATGTTTATTTTTTATTTGCTACTTCTCTGCTATGTACACATTTGACGTCTAATTCCCATCACAAATTATTTTCGGGTGGTAACTTTATTTACATTTTTTTACACGGTGTGAAATTTTTGATGTGGCAGCCAAAAAAATCCGGCAGCCAATTAATTTTTGTGAGAAGTCAGCAGCCATTATTTAAAAGAGCTTATGATTAAAATATTAGCATTGGGCACACAATTCTGGCCTTAACTAAATTCCCTCGTAAATTCCCGAAAAAAGCTATGAGGACCGAACGAGATCTGAATACGACTGAAACTGAAAAGTGTTAACTGATGTTATCACTTTTGTATTTTAAACCAATTCGCAAAGGTAGCTGCATAAAGAAACTTCGTCCATTTAGTCTGCTTGCCAGTAACAAATAATTAGTCAACGTGTCAATCCCTTGAGTTGTAGAAAACCACCCCTGTAAAAAATTCAAAATTTATTGTTTTACTATGTCGCCAAAAGAATTAAAGAATGACATTTTGCCAAGTTAGTCTGCTTGATAGTACAAATAAGCAGCCGAATGCCAATTCCAATAATGACTTCAATCTCTAATAAATAATTCACTCACACGAAAATTAATTGGCACCTGGAATTTTTTGAATCAGTTTATTGTCAAGAAAATGTTGTATTGTATTACCAAACATAATACATGCTGTATATGGCAATGGTAAAAATTTGACCCATAAATTGTGAACTCAATATTTTGATGCTGGGAATTTAGTATGCTAAAAGAGATACAAAAATGTAACAAAATATTTTACGGAAAGGCTAAGTTGTTCTCTCCCTTCCTTCATGTTTGATATCATCATATTATACTTAATAAGTCACTTACCTATTATTTCTAACTTGAGTTCCTAGTGAATTATGAGCAATAAATGTTAGTGTGTATATTATCTTTGGTATTACTAATTGAAACTACTTATATGTTTAATTTTAATGAGTTACCTACCTACTGGTAAAAAAATGATATTCTTAAGAGATTCATAATTTGATTCGATTTTAGGGAATATTTGAAATAATGGAGGAATTCTCTGAAATAGAAACTTGTATAGAGTGCTCCGCAAAAACTCTGAAAAATATCTCTGAAATGTTTTATTATGCACAAAAAGCTGTTCTTCATCCTACATCACCAATATATTCTGTAGAAAAAGCAGACGTAAGTAGACAGATACATCTTCATTATGGTGTATTTAATTCTATTCGACAATAATTACGTAATTATATGTAAAGATATTCTCAAAATTAATTTGCAGCTTACAGAGGCTTGCAAAAAGGCACTAATACGGATATTCAAAATATGTGACATAGACTGCGATGGATTACTTAACGATATTGAATTG
>CAXKVY010008285.1:0-34709 GCA_964058915.1 Tetropium fuscum
AAGAACATGGGGCTCAAACCAACACAGAACAAATTACGTTAAAAAAGGCGTGACTACTAGGTAATATACTTAAATTACGCTTATCTGAAAGTTTAGGAAAGTAGATATCCTGATAAGGAGATCCAGCATCCAAATCTACGATTAGGTAATCGCTCGGTTTCACAGCAGATGAAGGCCAGTCCAACGTTTCAACGACTCGATCATATACCCAGTTTATACTTTCTTATAAGTCCTAGGATGTAAGTGGTATATGGTCACGACGTCCAAGCTAGGTGTTCCATATGAAACACAAGTTATAGATGTTCAGGTAAATAGGCACAGTCCAGGGGGCATTGTATACTGCAGAAATGATTAACCCAAGAGGTACAGCACACAGGTGAAAAACTGCGAAGTGTAGGCTTGCGAACTGAAGCCCTGAAGAACACGACTAATTAGTATTCGTACTTCGAGATACAAAAAATATGTATGATAAGTTAAGTGAACTTAGCTACTTATATATAACTCACTCAAGATGTTAAGCGGCTTCTGAAAAGTTAGGCGTAAGCGAGATGTTTCTCAATCGTTGCTAGGGACTCAATCGTTACTAAGGCAAGGCAAGTTCTACAGAAGACAAAAATAGAACACGGGCACTTCAAAAGAAAAAAGATGGCTTACCTTAATTTTAAAACTTTTCTGAGCCAGCAAAGCTGTACGTGTTGAATATCAAAATCACAAACATATAGCCGTGGCTTCTATAAAAATCCCACTATATGGAGCGTATTTACTAACGAGCATATTTCCTTCACGCGAAGCCCCTTTTAAGAGGACGAACCTCGAACACTAGTTCGAGGTTCGTCCTGCGCAAAACTACCGACGTCGCCTATACGCGACCACAAAGAACAATACAAAAGAAAGATCAAAGAACAAAAGTGGCACAAATAATATGCACTAAGAAATCGTTAACAATCTATGACAACACCGAAAAATGCAATTGTCTAATGCCGTAATTAAACTTGTAATACTCACACCTTAGTCCTTAATAGCCTTTCAATAACCTTACCTGTTTTAGGATCTTTTTTAGATATTTTACAAATTGCGTTTCCTTCCGTCAAATGTTTGCTATGCACTATGTTGGCACAAAGTTTTTTCGCAGAATGCTGTTTAGTCATTGTATCTTTAAGGTATCGTCCTTGGAAACCCGAAAACAAACTTTTGGTCCGGTAAGGTTATTTCCACGGCAATCGGGTATACACTACACATTTTTAGAAACACTAATAACACACTTTAGAAACACTAATAACATACGCCGGAGCAACCGTTTACGAGATAAATTGAAGAAACAACGTCAAGCACATTTTAGGGGTGGTTTTTCACCATATGGAACATCCCTTTTTCCATCCACGATAGGGCTGGGAACTATTTTGCTCTGTATTATCAATTTCTAGGACGTTATTGCCAAAACGTAAAAACTATTTTTTTTCTCCTAAAGTGCTCATTTGACTACATTAACAGTATTTTTTGAAATGTGAACTATCTTGCCAGCAAAGGACGCTGTAATTTTCAATGCAACATAAGTAGAAATTCAAAAATTATCGTGTAATTTATATTTAATAGTAATGGTAAAGAGGTTCTTAACGTCGACATTTAATTTTAATGGGTATGCATATAAAAATGACGCTCGACATTTAAAGCTAGTTGGTAATATATAGGATCTAATAAATTTTAAAGGTGTAATAAAGAATGTAGGGTCGTTTAAAAAGTCAATTTATTTAGCTCAGCATTAATGAGATCTTCGCTCTTAGCGGAAATAAGTTGGCTGTAATTTCATTTCACATAAATTAAAACAGCTGCGTTAATTAAATTTAAATTAAATATAAAACAAGGAATTAAATAGATTCTCCGAATTTGTTGTTGTTAAATAATTTTGTAGCCCAACAAACATATGTAGATGTATAAGAAAAGAAATAGTCCAGTAAAGATACCAGTTTTGCAAAAAATCAACGAGGGCAGACTGATTTTTTCAGTGCTGTTTGGGGACGCGAAAGCCATGCGCGTTCGGCCTTATAGGCTTGTTTAAAGGCAGGTACAGTACAGTTGGTAACATCGTCCAAACATGTCTGACGTTGCCACAGTTTCTCTGATCAACACTTGACATAACGTATCCATAACCTCAAAATACAAATGAAATTTCTTTAACACTTACTATCGTCTGACAAACTTGACATCAATGTTCTCAGTTATATTAAGAAGGTTATATTAAGAAGGTGATGGTATTAAGAAATGGTATTGTCATTGACGAAGATATTCAACATATTGATACAGGACTCCTCACCCAGAATGTAATTTTTCAAGTCGAATCCCTCTTCTTGAGGCTGAGCTTTTATTAAGATCCTTATCAAATGCTAATTAAAACTGCATTTCCATAATAATCGGATTTAAATGTGTGGAATTTATTTATCATTAGACGCTGCAGTGGTGCAAAAACACTTGCTGAATATATTAAATGCGATCCAGCTTGGACTGTATCCGAGCAAAAACCAAATCTCTTGGTATTTTTATGGCGTTTAACTCACTAGTCTGGAGGCGGCTGGTTCAATTCTCCGCATGCTTTGATCGTTCCTAAAAACACTATACGAAACAGATTGTTTTGTCTTCCGAACTTTAGTGGCACATATTGACGTTTGGCCATTCTTGTATGCATTGCGTTTTTGTCTCTTTGTTAAGCCATCATAGCGTCGCCATTGGAAACTATGCTGTTACCCACTTGACTAGATGTTTCCATGCAATGATCATCAGAGCTCTAGCATTGTGAATCTATTCTACCTATATCTAAGCCGACAATTACTCATAACTAAATAATATGATTTAACATTAAATCAACTAAAATTAACCAAAACGTGATTCTTGTAAATTACGAAATGCTTTGAAAAGTCCAACTCTTGAGTTAGTGCCAGATATAGTTTGTATAAATTGACTATGTCGAAAAACATGGGTAAACGGAACTAAATCGTTTAATGTATTTTTTTGTTTCATAATTTGTTTAATGTTCAATTGTACCTTAAAATTGATAAATCCATAACCGATAAAAGACAAAAAAACACAAAAGTAAAAAGTGGTAAAATTTTGGTTTCAAGTAAAAATTTAGGTTACAAATAAATGTTAATATACGTTTAGATACGTTAATGTAAAATGACGTGGGCCTGTTTCTATTTTTTAATAATTTGCTCCTGTCCGGAAAACTTTTTCAACCTCATATTTAACCAAGATCGATATTTCTCATTATACATCTATCCACATGTCACTACTACCTACTATTCATATGTCTCCGATCCACGGGCAAGTATCACATTCATAACTTTCATATATATGGTGTTTTTGTTGAAATAGTTAAAGTATTTAAAATTTTATTTAAAAGTATTTAAAAGTCCACAGACTTTTTCTATAAAATAATTTTCTATTCGTGAAAATGGGATTTCACAATATTAGTTCTGCTATTTCCGGAAGTGTCTGCTTCATCTTTGAAAATCATTGAACATTCATAATATTACTAAGCTGCAGATGTTAAGATATCTGGAATAAGCAAATTTGGTGTGTTAGACTTTGAAAACTGGAAAACTAGAATTAATTACAGGATGAAGCGTCAGTCATGGATGACGGAATTTTTGCTACCGCTGTTGAATAGCCTTAAGTTTCTACTAATTTCATCCATTCATGATATAGTCCGGTTGCCAAACTATATATTTTATGTAAACCCAATTTTTTTTCTGAATTAGTACAAGGGCATATTGAGCTACAAGAAGATTAATGATGACATTCTTTCACCCTTGGGCAACTCGATTCAATACGGCGGCCAATATGGCGGCTGTAAATGACTTTAATATAATTTTTTTAAACTAGTATTCTAAAACATATCTCTGTTATTTTTATTTTCATAAAATTTGAAGAAGGTTGGCCATTAAGTTTTCATTTGACTATACCCAGATTAGTTGTAACCGGGTGTACAGCAAAGAAACACGTAAACGTTGGTAGTGTCAAGGTGGTATTATTTATTCTCGAGTTATAGGACTTCAAGGTTGATCTCGCGACAATTAGATGTCAGTAAATGGAAGTGCATATAAAATAACTAGTCCGCTATCTTTAGGAGTCCGACATATTGGATTTAGGGTGACGGCATTTAATTTTCGTATTATTCTTAGCAAACCGATTCATTTGATATCCATATCATGGAAGTGTATAAAAAATAACTAGTACGTCGTCTTTGGGAGTCTGCCATATTGGATTTATAGTGCCGTAATTTTATTTTTATATTCTTCTCCACTAACCACTAAGATTCACAAACTAACTTTGTCGGATAATACTGAATTTCTTTGGTAGAGAGATTAATTCAATTAACTTCAAACCAGGATATATATTTAATGTTTAACATAATAAATTAAGACAACAATAAAATATTTACATCAAACAAGCTATAAATTTGGACACTAAACCAAATGCGTTGCGTAAATAATAAACCTATCTATATGAGATACAAAACTAATCACTAGGGTTAAGTTGACCTGACTCTAATAGAACAATTTTGACTAAATTTTCGCTTACTAAACTATTTGACTTTAAACCCAAATTGACTATATGAAAACCTGCCGGAAACTGAATAATTTTGGCTAAGATTGTCGCTCTAGCCCTCGTTGGGTACCGGGAATAAAATATCAACCAATTCTGCGGGATCTACTTTACCCCTTACATAATCTCAGGAAACTATTCCCGTACGCTGACGACATCTAGTTGCAAAATAGGAACTAAACATGTGGGGTGTCTACACATATGAAGAGAAAACCCCACAGAAAAACTCTTCTTAGGCTTAGATCCTTCATTTTCCAAAACAATACAATTATGATATATCCGAGATACTCTTTCTGCATTAATTAGTTAGCTGCTCCTACATTTTATGAAAGTATTATTCTAATATTATCTTCGGGGTAATGCTTGGCCATTTTGCCCATACCGGAAACCATAAATTAAGTGACACTTCTAATTTCCAACTGACCCAAGGAATAACAGTTTACGATTTTATGGTCGAATCTTTAGTTTCGTACCGCTTTATGAGTAGACCCTGTTTATTTACAATAAGACAATGGATTTTAGATATCTTACTTGAAAAAGAACCCACACTGTTAGCGTCATACGATATGTGTTCACTATTTAAGTTTTGAAATGAAGTTGAACCTTGGCAGAGAACACAAATAAAGATAAATTACCCACTTAAGGTGGACCTTCTGAGAATTCTTTAAACAATAAACAGAGGACAAACGAATTTTGGGTCGCTATCATACTTTCCTGGAAAAAATGTATAGTCCTGGAGTTTACCATTTTGTTACACAAACTAAACGCGCATGCAAAATTTCAGCTCAAGAGAATAACTGCTTTAAAATTCAGTTGCAAGATTTGACTGTAACAAACATACATAGACAGATGCATACATAGCAAGTTAAATAAAAGCTTGTAATCTAAAAAGAGCTGATTTCTAACTAGACAACATTTTTGTAGAAATGTTTTCTTTTTATGCTATAAGAGAATATTACCATATTATACTTGTCATAAATATTACACAAATTACAGTGTTTATTCTTGAGAAATATTTTTTTTGTACACTAATCGCATAATACAATTCCAATGGTAAGTTTGATCTCCGCATCCTAAAAATATACTTTAATGCACTAAACTTGCGTGAAAGGATAATTTTCACATTAAAGTAATTTAGTGCCGCCATATTGAATATATCAAGTTGCCCAAGGGTCACATAATGTCACAACTATTTTATTGAAGCTTAATATGTCCTAGCTATTCAGAAGTAAAAAACAATACAAGTTTTTAGGGTATTGGCCTTGGCAACCGGACTAGTAGGGTCAAATACATTTTCATATTGTACTTAAAATGCGCTTCTCATCTCATATTCTCTCACTTGCTTCATTGGTGTCATATTTTTGGCCGTACATATATAAATTAATAACTGACATGAGTCAAGACGGGTCTTCATGTGAGTAAAAGGAGTAAATTACTGAAACCGTGATTATCTTGCCAATGTTAACTGGATTACCACACACATCTACTTGCACTAAACTGTCTGTAATGCAGCTTTTAAGTATTTGAAAATTACATAGCGGTCAGGAAATTATCGACATTTTATACCAGGTAAGCTGAAGTTCGTGTTAACGACTGCATGTTACTCAAACACCTATACAGTTTCTTGTCTGGTAATGTTTTCTCGCAGTCTTTGATACAACTGGATCTGTTTACATATTTTTTAGAAATTTTTAATTTTTTAAATTTTTGTACTTATAGCTGCATCAGCGACTCCTTATTCAGATGATGTAATAATTACTTACGTTATAGTTTAAGATAATTAGAACAATAATTGGTTTTGCTTTTCAGATCTCATTACAGTCGGACCTGATATGGTGTTTCTCAAAAATGGGAAACCTATCCTATAATTATACTATCGCCTCGAAATATGTTATCTTACTTTATGTCCGGTAAACAGTAAAATAAATACACGATAAACTTCCCCAGAAGTTTAAATATAATTTGTAGTGTTTGTTTGTTTGTAGCGTATAAGCTTATCAGTTTAAAGCTTCTAGAAACCTGCAAAAGTAATACATTTTCGCATAACTCTCATAAAAGCTTAGAATTTTGTGGATATTGAGTGTGAGCTTCAATTGACCAATTTAGCCTATCACTATCCCAGTCTCTGCAGTTTTGCCTGTTCACAACGCCATGTAAGGAAAACGTCGCCTCGCTCGAAAATAAAATCGAATGTGTTGAAAAAGTGGGATTTATGCGTATCCTCTCCAACATTTCCTGGCAGCATTGAACACGTCGATATGGATCATCCTCGTTTAACTCATGTATTAATTTAACTTTATGCGAATGATACTTGTTGTTGATCTTCAGGATTTTGTGAACTGAAAATTTTGAAATTTCATATTCACCTCTGGTCGTCGAATGCCAATTTTCATGGACGGACAACAAAACATTTAAACTATTTTCATCATTAACAACTCTGGTACGTACTTCTCGGAAGATCTCTGATAGTGCCATGCTCTCTATATTTCTCTTACATCCTGCTTTCTACTGACTTTGTTACCTTCATATTTCGAATTGAACATATCACCAACTTCTTTATGTGTTCGGGTTAAATCACCGTTGCCTATCATAATTAATATTTCTATTTTCTTTTTCGGATAACATATTTATTTGCTTCTCATGATTAACAACACTTTTGACAGTGACAACATTATTTACTGCCACCTTAGTGTTTTGTTTCAAGCGAGCCATAGCCATAGCAAACTTCCCATTGTTATTTTTAATGCGACAGTATGTTATTATTCTGTACTTGTAGTGTCATGATTAAATTTTTATTAATTCGTTTAAACCTCTGTTTCTCAAAATAAATATAAAGTGTGAATACAGCCGAACTCATAAAGCGTTCGTCTACAAGAATCTGCCGAAAAAATATATTGTTGCCATTTAAAAAAATATCGATGACAGCACATCCGGAACGTCTAGAGCGCCATATTATTGTATATTACATCAAAATAAGCGGAATTAAAAATAAAAATCGACGTGTCCGAGGATTCTAGATAGAAACGTTAGTCTTAAGAAATATTGAATTTATCATTTACATTTCTAACTCACTGTATAATCAGATAACTTAAGGAAACGATTCAATTATGTCCGGTTATAATGTCTCAGTTTTAATATCCTTATTTATGTAGTTTGTAATTTTCTAGTATGTACATTATTTTGTCTTGGGATAAATTTATTTATACAGTGATTTAATTTAATTCATCACTTTTGGCACTATTTAACACATCAAACTAATACTAAATATTTAAAAAAGTATATTCACTATAAGAATCCTGGTTATATAGTGTAAGGAATATCACACGGCGTTCTATCTGCCCTTGTCTAAATATTGTTTTTAAGGTAACCTGCAATGTAAGATGTCATGTTTATAGTAAATAGGGCCGACAGCAAATCAATTTGCGTAACTAGAAAGTAAATTTCACCATTTAGTTTTATGCATTTCATGTCGTTTCATGTATTCCATTTCTAACACCAAATATCAAACAAATACTTAGTGAACCATGAACTCCGCTCATGGAGGTGAACTTTGGCAACTTTTCATAGAAACACATATTTATTTGCTATGTGCTGGGTCATGCGTGGCAGTGGCAAAGGTTTGAACTTTAATGGCCACGTCTTATAATATGTAATATCAGTAATACCATTGTTGACGCATGGGAGCTCGCAAATGCATTATTAGCTGTAAAAATACATAAAAATAGCCACTGTCAATTCTATTGTTTTCCAAAATGTCAAATAACCTGATTCAACGCGAAAAGTGGTTTCCATCGTGAAAAGTATCAAAACCTCAATGGTTCATTCCAATAATATAAACACGATAAGTAATTTAAAAATTTATTCTTGTTTTATTAAAATATACAGTAATATTTCGTCCTATAGACACATAGTTATTGAAATCTCATTTACAAATAACGCCTTCTGTAATACCATACCAGCTTTGGTTGAAAACTGCTGGCCCCGTGCACCAAGGATCGTGAGTTTGATTCCTGCCCAGTTCAACATTTTGATTCTGCTATAACAATTAATTCATAATATGGAAAATGTGTTACCACCGATAAACTAGGTAGCATTTAGCATCTAGGTAGCATATTTTTTTTCAATATTTGTGAGTTTATACAAATATGTTTGTACAGTATTTTTAATTACTAGTTCTATATTGGGTATACAACTATTGGGAAATATCTCTGACCGAAGTATTATGGCTTGGAATGGCTTAGACCAGGATTTGATGAATATACCTACATTTGAAAATCGCCATACTTTTGCGATGAAATTATGACGGCAAAATAATATGTGGTTTTAATCTACAATTTGTGTAAAACGATCTTTAAAAAGCACCTAGATTTCTTCACATCTTTTCTATATGGGAAAATGTAACATTTTCAAGACGTTTTTAATTACAGTTTAATACTGAACTCTGAAATTATTTTTTTTCACATGAATCTGACTTAAGAATTTCTACTAAATTAATGAAAAAAGCCCTCTAACGAGGCGTGTTGTTCAGAGCGTGTGGAAGTGAAGTAGACGCAGTCAAATTGTATTTGCTGAATGTCTGTGTGTGTGTCGTGAATACACATTTAGACTGGCTGTCCCAATCGGTTGATAGAAAGCAATAAGAAGTTCAGAGTCGGTGGGATGAAATTTGCATTTGGTTGATTGGACCGGGATGATGGAAGGCGACTCTTGGGGCCCATCCATCACTTACCTGTGCCGGCAGAACAGCCCAGCTCATGTGTGCAGCGCCTCCTCGCAAAGTGACATTCCGTAAACCACTTGCACCTATTAACGTCGAGTGTTGTTGCTACTTTCCATATGAAATATGCGAGGGAGGAAATATTATAGATCGAATTACAGGGTGATTACTTTAGGTGTACGAGTACCGGAGGCATGTTTACAGCCGCTTAACTATAACGTATAAGGGGTCATAAAAGCTAATAAACTCTTTCATGGTACAACCTAACGACAAATAACCATTTTTATCAAAATGTGTCGTTATTTAGTATATCTATATATCTTGTAAATGTGACTACCTATACAGGTTGTCTACTTTATGAGGGATATGTCAAGTCAAATATATCGGTCAATAATACATACATACATACATACATATATATATATATATATATATATATATATATATATATATATATATATATATATATATATATATATATATATATATATATATATATATATATATATATTAGCTTTGAAATTCTTTGCTATTCATATTTATTTTGTGAAAAGTAATCTTGGGTTTGTAGCATTTCATTACATAGAAATAAGCAACTAGACGAATAAGAAAGAAAACACACTTACCAGTACTATATCTGGACACACATACGGAAATGAATCACTATGCATATGAAAACGAACCACTTAGAAGTTGTACAAGTTCTTTCACCTTTCTTGAGGATCTTCAGAGCAGTATACGATTTATTTCATTGATCATTCATACTTGAATTTAAATTACCAATACACCAACACTTGCAGTGACATTTTATGACATTATTTTTTGACGGAACTCATTCTTAGAATACACAAACCTAGTCTACTATTTATATTTGTTCTATTTGAACATATTATATATAAATGCATTAGGCATACAGTTATCCAGAAGATGTTAAACTTTAAAATGCATAGAATCTTGTTGAACCTATTGAAAAACAACTACTTTTTCCAACTATATGCGGGAAAATATTGAATTATATATACAATAGAGTTCTGAAGCATTCAAAGAGGGAGTGATACAGAAATTGCTTAAAAAAAAAGATTACTTTTCACAAAATAAATATGAATAGCAAAGAATTTCAAAGCTAATAAATATATCCAGGGTGAAAATTGGATTTTTTTCGAGAATTTTCGAAGAAACAATTAATACATACAACCAACAAATGATTTTAGTTTTGACTAAGCAAGCAATTTCTGTATCACTCCCTCTTTGAATGCTTCAGAACTCTATTGTATATATAATTCAATATTTTCCCGCATATAGTTGGAAAAAGTAGTTGTTTTTCAATAGGTTCAACAAGATTTTATGCATTTTAAAGTTTAACATCTTCTGGATAACTGTATGCCTAATGCTTTTATATATAATATGTTCAAATAGAACAAATATAAATAGTAGACTAGGTTTGTGTATTCTAAGAATGAGTTCCGTCAAAAACTAATGTCATAAAATGTCACTGCAAGTGTTGGTGTATTGGTAATTTAAATTCAAGTATGAATGATCAATGAAATAAATCGTATACTGCTCTGAAGATCCTCAAGAAAGGTGAAAGAACTTGTACAACTTCTAAGTGGTTCGTTTTCATATGCATAGTGATTCATTTCCGTATGTGTGTCCAGATATAGTACTGGTAAGTGTGTTTTCTTTCTTATTCGTCTAGTTGCTTATTTCTATGTAATGAAATGCTACAAACCCAAGATTACTTTTCACAAAATAAATATGAATAGCAAAGAATTTCAAAGCTAATAAATATATCCAGGGTGAAAATTGGATTTTTTTCGAGAATTTTCGAAGAAACAATTAATACATACAACCAACAAATGATTTTAGTTTTGACTAAGCAAGCAATTTCTGTATCACTCCCTCTTTGAATGCTTCAGAACTCTATTGTATATATAATTCAATATTTTCCCGCATATAGTTGGAAAAAGTAGTTGTTTTTCAATAGGTTCCACAAGATTTTATGCATTTTAAAGTTTAACATCTTCTGGATAACTGTATGCCTAATGCTTTTATATATAATATGTTCAAATAGAACAAATATAAATAGTAGACTAGGTTTGTGTATTCTAAGAATGAGTTCCGTCAAAAACTAATGTCATAAAATGTCACTGCAAGTGTTGGTGTATTGGTAATTTAAATTCAAGTATGAATGATCAATGAAATAAATCGTATACTGCTCTGAAGATCCTCAAGAAAGGTGAAAGAACTTGTACAACTTCTAAGTGGTTCGTTTTCATATGCATAGTGATTCATTTCCGTATGTGTGTCCAGATATAGTACTGGTAAGTGTGTTTTCTTTCTTATTCGTCTAGTTGCTTATTTCTATGTAATGAAATGCTACAAACCCAAGATTACTTTTCACAATATATATATATATATATATATATATATATATATATATATATATATATATATATATATATATATATATATATATATATATATATATATATATATATATATATATATATATATATATATATATATATATATATATATATATATATATATATATATATATATATATATATATATATATATATATACAGGGTGAGTCAGTTTTTTGTAGACAAACTTTAACAGGGGATAGAACGCATGTTTTTAAAAAGAAAAGTGCCTATATAGATATGGCCGATCTAGCTTCCTAAGGAAGATACAGGGTGTTAAAATTAATTTTTTTTTTACATTAATGTGTAATATTTTCTGAACGGAATGATATATTCACTAAATATTTTACACATATCTTAACCTGCATAGGATCAACATGTTATATTGTTCCTGTCGAAAATACTATAGTGGATGTTACTTTTTTCGGGTACTTCGACTATTCTGCATAATAGAACTTTTTTTTCGTACGCCACTGACATTATCTGATACATATTTCTAAAATAACGGCCCCTTAGTAACAATTTTGATCTCTTGTAATTTTGCTCTAACTATGACAGTTTTCGAGATATTGGCCGTTGTTTCTCTGACAGTGTAATGTCGTTATTATAATTTTTTTTTCTCGAATTTTCTTTATGACTTATAAAGGAACGCTTAGATTTTTTCATGTTTGGGGGATAATGCCTATTAATTAAGGCGCATAAAACAAGCGGTAAGAATGTTCAAAAACTTGCACAGTGGCGGGGTGGAAGGGGTGCTCCACCCCTTTCGTAAACAGAACTTCTACGCCAAAGACTATTTAAAAAAAACTGTTATTTTCATTATCTACATACAGTTTAACAAAAATAATGTCCCTTCTTCTGTTTCGAAATTCCTGTGCGTTTCCTAGTTATTTTGATTTTTAGTGTTTGATGTGGTACTAAATTAAGTAATTTATTTATTAGCAATAATAATTATCGGCTAAATATTTAATTCTTTCAACGAAACCTACCTAAATATGGTTTGTTAAGGATTCTAAAAAGCCGAAATCTCTTTATCTCTTTCCAAGTAATTACAATTACAAAAAAAAACATTAGATGAGCATTGATGTTAATGTTTATGGAGATATAAACATTTTTGAATTTATAGCAATATTTAATTAACAATAATAAGACTTAATAACAATAACACTAGTACCTACATACATAAAATTAGATACTTTGTTCAAAATGTAAACCGTTCTTCTCAATACACATTTCACTGCGACGTATCATAGAACGTCTTAAGTTAACTAAATGATGCACCCTTATTTCATTGCAAGCATCTCTAATGCGATTTTGAAGTTCCTCAAGTGTATTAACCGGAGTGGTATACACTATTTCCTTAATGAATCCCCACACAAAAAAGTCAAGTGGTGTTAAATCGGGGAATCTGGGAGGCCACGCCACTGGACCTCCACGACCTATCCACCTCCCTGGATAGTTATTGTTTAGCCAATTTCTTACATTTCTGCCATAATGGGCCGGGCACCCATCAAGTTGAATCCAAGACTGTCTTCTTAAATTCAAAGGAATGACTTCCCATATATTACCATGGTGTTCTTCTAAAAATTGTAGGAAATTTTCTGAATTTACACGTTGTGGCAAGAAATAAGGTCCAAACACGTGGTTGCCGTAAATTCCAATCCAGACATTTGTACTAAATTCATGTTGAAAACTACGTGGTCGAATGGCATGTGGGTTTTCATGTGCCCATACATGCAGATTGTGAAAATTTACTATACCACGACGAGTAAAACAAGATTCATCAGTCCACAGTATATTGGATAAGAAATCCCTATTATTTTGAATGGAGTTAAGAACCCACCTACAATAAGTAAGTCTTCGTTCAGCGTCACCTGGACATAAACCTTGAACAGGTTGAAAATGATATGGGCGTCTGTGATCCCGTTTTAAAACCCGGGAAATTTTACTTTGGGAAATACCAAGAGCAATAGCAGCACGTCGAGTACTTGTCGTTGGGTTCCTATTAAATTCCCGCAATATACGGTCTCTATCTCGTCCACGGTTGTTCTGTCGGCCCCCGGGTACATTTTTCAAACCCTGGTTAACAAATCGACGGTGGATACTCACAAAAACGGAATGATGAGGTTGTCGTCTATTTTGAAATCTTCTTCGATACTCCCTAGCTGCGTATCTTGAATTCCCATTTGCGAACCCATAAATAAAATGAATGTCGGCTTGTTCGCTATTTGTAAATGTAAACGGCATGTTACACTAAATAAAATCTGGCAAATCACATAAAATAACTTTTTAATCTTAAAAATAATAATTAATAACAGTGAAAATATTCAAGATGAAGCAAAATTGTTTGTAGATAAACTTGTAATACGTCAAACTGTCGTTTCAAAATATGACATAATGCTTACTTGTTTTCCAAGGAGTATAATATTTTGTTGCAATTATTACGTACAGTTACAAATACGCTAGTTTTAAATGGAAATTATTTAGCAAACAACAACAAAAATTGAAACAGAAATTGGTACATGCACAAGTTTAATAAAACTTAAAGGAAATTTTTAAGACTTTTGGCAACTGCACAATAATTTATTGTATTGAAAGTACATTTGTAATTTAACAGATTTCAACATATAAAAGTATTGTATTTGAGTAAGGCTTGATATAACAAATATTTATTTTGACTACATTGGAAAAAGATAAAGAATAAGAGATTTCGGATTTTTAGAATCCTTAACACACCATATTTAGGTAGGTTTCGTTGAAAGAATTAAATATTTAGCCGATAATTATTATTGCTAATAAATAAATTACTTAATTTAGTACCACATCAAACACTAAAAATCAAAATAACTAGGAACCGCACAGGAATTTCGAAACAGAAGAAGGGACATTATTTTTGTTAAACTGTATGTAGATAATGAAAATAACAGTTTTTTTTTAAATAGTCTTTGGCGTAGATGTTCTGTTTACGAAAGGGGTGGAGCACCCCTTCCACCCCGCCACTGTGCAAGTTTTTGAACATTCTTGTTTTATGCGCCTTAATTAATAGGCATTATCCCCCAAACATGAAAAAATCTAAGCGTTCGTTTATAAGTCATAAAGAAAATTCGAGAAAAAAAATATAATAACGACATTACACTGTCAGAGAAACAACGGCCAATATCTCTAAAACTGTCGTAGTTAGAGCAAAATTACAAGAGATCAAAATTGTTACTAAGGGGCCGTTATTTTAGAAATATGTATCAGATAATGTCAGTGGCGTACGAAGAAAAAGTTCCATTATGCAGAATATCCGAAGTACCCGAAAAAAGTAACATCCACTATAGTATTTTCGACAGGAACAATACAACATGTTGATCCTATGCAGGTTAAGATATGTGTAAAATATTTAGTGAATATATCATTCCGTTCAGAAAATATTACACATTAATGTAAAAAAAAATGAAACTTTAACACCTTGTATCTTCCTTAGGAAGCTAGATCGGCCATATATTTATAGGCACTTTTCTTTTTAAAAACGTGCGTTCTATCCCCTGTTAAAGTTTGTCTACAAAAAACTGACTCACCCTGTATATATATATATATATATATATATATATATATATATATATATATATATATATATATATATATATATATATATATATATATATATATATATATATATATATATATATATATATATATATATATATATATATATATATATATATATATATATATATATATATATATATATATATATATATATATATATATTGCGATAAACAAAAATATAGAGCATAAATCAGTAATTAAATTCAGTAAAAATATCACATTATAAATTAAAATTAAATCAGTGATCAATATCTATCGTATTGACTATAACAAGTGGAAGCAAGCACGTATCGCTGTCCAACGTATGTACTATACATAACGCCAACCAGCTACGCGCTTGATTGGTCAGAACGTAATTTCATTATAGCTAAGTTTTTTATGGGCGCAAAAATCTCTATCTAGCATGATTACAATAGACAAGTCCAAACAATAATTATAGCATATAGAGCATGAATAAACTATGTGTAGATTAAAAGATTAATGCGAAAGCATCATAATAGAAAGGGGATTCGAGAATCTATAATGCCGAAGCAAAACGCAATGTAGATATGACGCCTAAGATATACACCGCAGTTACGGGACAGAAAGTGAATCTGATTATATTATAATGTTTAGAATTCAAAATTAAGTCAAGTGAGGCTCAAATTGTAAGAATTGTAAATAAAATTAAATAAATTAAATAATAGGCATTAATTTGATTGGTTACATTAAAATTGTATTAAAAGAACTAGATCAAGCAAGTTTGAAAATAAATGTAGATAAATGTAAATACTTGAGATGGTTAAAGAAAGAATGGAGACCATACAAAATTATGTAACTCCACAAAACTTAAAAACATTAAGGGGTTTTATAGGATTCATTAATTATTTTAAAATATTGGTACCTGATTATTCCAATTTAGAATTACCATTGTTGAAATTATTAAAGAAAGGTGTTCGATGGAGATGGGGAGAAGAACAAGAAATTGCTTTTAATAATATTAAAAATATATTTATTCAAAATTTAAAAATATACCATCCAGATTACACTAAACCTTTCATTTTACAAACAGATGCATCAAAATTTAGATTTGTTGGTGTATTATTACAGGAACAAGATGGTTTAATAGTTCCTATTTCATGTATATTGAGAATTACCACGATTTATGAAACAAATTATAGTGTAGGAGAATTGGAGCTGGCCGGTATTTTAATGTGTATTTCCAAGAATATATGCATATTAATTTTATTACATACATTGCTTTGCTGAATGAAATTATACTGTCTAATAAATGTTTTCCAATATCACAGTAAGCTGCTTTAATTTAGATGTCAAATTAATTATTACTATTTTTTGAAGTTTTTCAATAGACACAATAGATTTTCAATAAATTACAAGAGCCCCTTTACCTTATAAAATGCTATGGTATTGGTGAGGTTTCATATCGATATGCGATTGAGTTAATTCATGTAAAGTTTCTCCATATCCAGAAATATGTTAAAACTAGGTCTGTATTTGCCTCAAAAGATGTCAAAAAAGTACAACAAAGATGATTCTGCATCCTTGTTGGCACTATATTCAGTACAAGATAATACACAATTATCTCTGAGATATGGGTCAGAACAATTCAATATTAGTAACAGTTTGTTACAGATAATTCATGAAGAAAACAAAATTTTCCCTATGAATACAAATTTAGACATGCCTACCTACTCTTGAACTATCGATGATGGACGCAGATTAGAGGGGTGTCCGGCGAATTCAACAAAATCAAGTCAGGGAATTGTAAAATAAAAATTTTAGAGGTAGAGGTGGATAGGGCGATATGGTCCAGTAGAATGGCCTGCTGGATAGCCCGTTCTAACACCATTAAGTATTTTTCTGTGAGGTCACCTAAAAGAAAAGGTTTACAAGCAAGCATTATATAGATACTGTCTAAATACATAGTGAGATAGACAAATTAACATTTCAGCCAAACATTTGTAGATAATAATAATTTTTACGGATACGACATGCGACTTAACTCTGCAATATTAGGCCAGTCACTGAGGACATTCAAAGTCAATCATTTTTCTAACAAAATTTCAAAAGTTCTCAAATTTTAACTTAAGGTTAGAGATGCATTACTAAAACTAAATCTGATTTGGCAATCTATTTGAAGCTCCTGGTCATTATACAAAATTGAGAAAAACAATTTCTTTATATAAAAATGCAAATGTGATGATATCCGAAAGACATACCGAGTGCTTCATTGTAAATAATATCTCAAGTTTGCAACCTCTTTTTCCAAACGGAACCATCCTACTTTCGAAAATTAAGTATATTTTGCTCATACTCATACAAATTTGGCGGTGTTCCGGGATGCACGTGTGGTTGAAAATTTAAAGTACAGCTTAATTAACAAATTTTTAACCCTGTTTCGAACTTTTACTCTATTTTACCCTCTCTGAAAATTATCAGCCCAAGTATCAAAGTTAGTTCCGTTTTTAGGATTCCGTACCCAAAGGGTAAAACGGGATCCTATTACTAAGACGCTGTCCGTCCGTCTGTCAGTCTGTCCGTCTGTCACCAGGCTGTATCTCATGAACCGTCATAGTTAGACAGTTGAAATTTTCACAGATCATGTATATAACTGAACCGCTATAACTAAATACTAAAAACAGAATAAAATAAATTAATTTAAGATAAAAGATTAATTTAAGATATATATCCCATACAACAAAGGTGCTTTTTTTCTCGTTTTTGCCTGATATTGATAACGGAAACAGGTAGACGCTTGAAATATTCACAGAATATTTAGTTATATACTCCCTTTAAAAATAAATAATTAAATTAAAATTTACTTAATTTTAACAATTAGGAGGGTTCCGGTTAGAAAAAGAAGTTGCAAACTCGGGATATTATTTACAATGAATCACTTGACATGTCTTTTAATTTAGACAAGCCACATTTCCAATTTTTAGTTAAAGCAAATTTTGCAAGTTTTAGTTAAGTAATAATGGCTAATTGTTGTTTTTTAAACTTTTGACAATATTCCGGACCTTCAAATGGGTTGCAAAATGAGATTTAGTTTTCGTAATATATCTCCAACCTTGGATAAAATTTGGAAACTTTTGGGTTATGCACACCATTTTTGTCTTCAGTGACTGGCCTATATCTGCATGTTATCCAATCAAGCGACAATTGCTTTCAGACCCCAAACGGAGAGAACATATCTCAGAACCGCTACATGATGTTAAACTGATCCTAAAGCAGACAAATTTAAATATTAAATAAATAAATCGACAGTCGGCAGGTATGTAAACAGTCAACACGGTCTATCTGGTGCTGTCTGCGTTGATCCTTTCCCCGACAGATTCCTACCTATGCTTTTAATTAGGGGCCATGATTAGTTGGGAGAGTTGGGCCGATTTAATGGCATTCCACATTTATTGGAGCTACTGTTCGAGTTATGATTCTTATTAACTGAACCTCTATCTCGGTTCTGCGATCAACATAAATAATGAAAACTTAATTAAAACCGTATCTTTTACTGGGAGTAAGTGGGAGGGTATAGTGTTAACACCTGATGCACTTTAAGACCAAGGGCAGGGGAACGGCGAATAGGTCATTTATTATTTAGCTACCACTAGGTAGCTCGCAGATGACTAAAATTGCGACAAATTTTGATGGATGCACAAATATTTTTAATCATTAGTATTCCTGACTGAAATACAGTTAGCGTTTAAACAATATAATATAAACAATACCGCATGGTGTAACAATTTGCCGTTTTTAAACCTAAATTCGTTGTGCGAAAAATTAAAGTATTAATAATAATTTCGGGATGTTCTGTTAAGAGCATATGTGTAGATAGCATAGTGTAGATATGTTTCCAGTTATTTGGAAACAAAACGTTATTTAATTTAACCATAGACATATTAATACGGGGAGACCCAACGATTCATTTAGAAAACGCTGTAAGAGCCGATCTATTATTGTTCAAAAAATTGCAATGAGTGCGAGAGAGTAAATGGAGGCAAAATAGAAAACATTCAGAGCATAGTTTAATTCGTGTACATTAAGATAATAGTTGATAACTGCAATAAAACTTTGTCATGTGTTTTGTAGAAATTTATTTATAATTTTAATGCAAAAAGTACAGTTATTGGACGTATTTATTAGGATACATTTAAATAATTTAAATTCTATCAAAAAGACACTTTAATAGGTGTCTTACCACTTAGTAAAAATTTTCCTTGCGTGTTTATTGAAACAACTCATAAAGTCTGTATATTCATTCTTTCTCTTCCTCCTCGTTTTAAATTTTTTCATCGTCAAATTCACATTGTTCACTTTCAATGCCGCTGTCTTCATTCTCTGAAATCTCATCATTTTCTGTATTGTAGCATATATAGTGACATAGACATGTGTCATCACCTTCTTCTGGAATGTGAACATGGTGTTTAGGGGAACACAACATTTGTGTCAAAATTGCTTACATTTGTCATATAATAAAATGACATCATATATTTAAGAATTTTAATCATACATGCAAATTAAGTTATTATAAAGTAAAGCTATTACTCGACCTATTATAAATACAACAATCCTAATATTATGAGTGCTGTATTTAAATTAAGAAATGGAAAAACGTCTAGATTTTTCATTAGAATAACATAAGAAAATACTATAACAAATAAAATCTCAACATTCTTTTGGGATTTACAAAATTCATAAATGTATATCATACTAAAGTCAACATGAACTACTATAAATATAAATAATAAAATAAAAGCAACATTTTTTTTCAAATTCTATAGACTGAACATATTAAAGACAGTTCGTTAAAAAGAATCACAAGTTTCTAAAATTTACAAACTTCATGTCCTATATACAAACAACGCAGTAAATCAAACTTTGTTAATCAAACTTACTATAATTATTGAATCTATTAATTCCTAAATAATATGAGTTTTGTATTCAAACTTCTTATTCTATTTCGCCTATTGTTTTCATTTTTTTTTTGTTTCATAATAAATACATATTTTGCAAAATGTTTTCAATTTTCAATTCAAAAAATTGTTTCCAACTTGACCAATTGAATATGGTGGTCATTCAGTAGTTCTTCAACATATATAGATGGAGATGAAAATGGGATTTTGCATCAGCCGAATAAAAATAATTTTAAATATCGCACATTGATTATGTACCATATAAATTACATAATAAAAATTAAAGAAATAATTATTGATTAATTATTGCAGCAGCAATATAAAAAGTTCATTTTTAGTTTCAACGCCGCCCCTGGCCAAGCCAAGCCGTTAAAACTTGTAGGTCACCTTAAAAATACTTACATTACTGATGAAAAGTAACATTTTCCGGACTTAAATGATCCACCCTTTTACAAACTATACAAGAATGCACCATAGTTACACACTTATTGTTCACCTGAATCGCAATAAATACATAGATTCGTAGAATACACTTAAGAAAACAAAAGTACAAGAGGTAGCGTTGCGGCAACCTCGCAAATTTCTTTCCATTCATTGTAGTAAAACTCGAGTAAAATTCATCAAACGACCTTGCCGGTGTTGAGATTTATATCTCAAGGCACAATACATTTTCGGTTGTCTATGGTTTTCACCATATATTATTAACGCAATAAGGCAATACAATATATTACTTTTGCCAAGAAGCTGTTTTAAATAACATTTTAGTCGTAAAATGAATCAGATTCGTTGAAATTGTCAAATTATTTGAACATCTCTTACGGTATTCAAAGACTTCAAGTGAATTTCACAGTAAGTCTGGCAAACGTGCCGTTTGGTAGCAAAAGACGGACGATAAGGATGGAACGAGCTTGGATCGGCCAAAAATGTAAACAATTCTGTCTCTTGTATTAATACGTCTATGAATTTAACGAACGCAAAGGTTTTTAATTTGCTATTTAGTTATCGCTAATTAGTTGTGTCCAAAAATGTTTTCTCGTTATCGTTATAAACAAACAGTTCACATGAAACAACTGAAATCAAGATTATTTTCTTTGTTTTTCAAAATAAACCATGCGCGATGTAATGAAGCTTTTATGCAGTTAGCGAAACAATTAAAAACAAAATGTAATTTAATGAATGTGAAAACCTCAGATTTTTCCGCTCTTTGTCGCTAATTCGTTGTTTAGAAGAAAATTGCTCCTGTAAAGAAATAGTCAACGTTTCGCAAGCTTCGGCAGTTAACGAAGTTAACAAAATAACATTAAAACATTATTCTTTAAATCATGCAAAAACCTCAAAAAGCGATTTTTAGTAGCTAAGTAGTTAATAGTAAATGGTGTAACGTTCTTGTTTCGGTAAATTTAAATTTTGAGGTTATATACCTACCGATACAATAAAACAAAAAAAATATGATTGATATCATATAAATGTTACAATGTAGATATAGGTATTTTGCAATGGTTAATATCGTCTAGTCTCTTGGGTAAACATCTACAAGTTCATTATATAAAATCAGCTGAGTGGGATATTGTCAAAGACAATGCAAGGTAGCGTTTTGGCCCACCCGGTATATATAACCATATTGACTTGATCACACCATTGTGTATTTAGTAGATTTGAATTTGATGGATGCATTCCAGTCATACCAAATTAAAGCACGACGAATAGTTATAATATATTCATTTGAAAATAAATGTTTTGCTTCCTCCGGGGATTGACAATGATTAAAATGTGATTTATATACATTTGTAAGCCACGCTCGTGGAAAATAATTTGAATTAAAACTGCCCGTCATCTCACTGCTAATTAAACCAAAAGCAGTACCACACGGTGTTAATCAAGACAATTTGATTCGATCTGACTTACGACCACACTGCTGGACGACTGTGTGTTCTGAGTTATAAACGAATATTCAAAGAAATAGAATTGCACAATATGAAAAAATGTGCCATAAGAAAAATGGACGCTTTATTGGCCTCTAATGTTAAATTTGCAGCGCCACTCACGGCCGATTTAGAAGCCTTGTAAGTACTTAACATATAAGGCTTCTCAAATTTCAACTTTTCAACCATCAAATTTTATTATGATTTTCTGAGGCCAATCTCTGCAAAACTATTTGAGCGTGTGACTTGAATTCATTATTATTTTATATCTAGAATTAATAAAACATGTGTTTTCTTAATGCACGTAAGTAACTGTTTATATAAGCTATTTGAACCTATGATACAATCTCAGCTAATAATTTTTGATTGCTTAAACTGGTAAGGCTTGTTAAAGGCATATGAACTTATGATATCGCGCAGTGCAATTTTACTTGCACTGAAAAGTCTGAAAATGTTTTCTGTATTGTAGTGTCCGTTTGTAGTAGACAACAAAATATTTGTAGCTTTTATTTCATCTTCGCTTGTCAGAGTTTTACCCTCTGGATCGTCTTCCACATTATAATATTCTTCAGTAAAGGGTTCTTTTAATTGATTCATCATATTAAAACAGTCTCCTCTACTGGAACCTCCTCTACTAGAACACGAAGTCTCTTTCAACTAAGGGGTAATTAATGACATTCTATATCCCAACTTCCATGTTTTCTCTGTTAGGCCACTGTTTTCTAACCGTATTTTCTAACAGTGGTGTGTTTTGTCTCTGCTGTCCCAGAGGCACAAAAGTAAGGATATTTGTTGTAGCCACTCTGCTGTTCAATGAGAAAGTTTACCATTTTGAAGTCCACACAAATCACCCATGCATGTTCATGATAATTTATCTTCTCCAAGACTTCTTCTTCTATCTTGTCATATTCTTCTTTCATTTTCGTTGAATGACCAATTGATATTGAACCATATTTGTTCCCATTGTGTAGATTACTATTCCCATTATTCCCTGGAGTCCTCTAATATTATGACAAAACCTTTTCTTTTGTCCGGTAAAAGGTAATTTTGATTTCTTCTTCCAGCAAATTTTTCTCCCACAACCTGGAATCCAGTAGTTCAGAAGCTTCTTTTGAAGGGTTGAGATCTCTGGCGATGTCATTTAACTCATCCTGGTTGAAATGTTGAGGAATTGCTGACACCTCCTCATAATAACTATCACCTTCATTAGTATCATAAGTGTGATCAGTAGAGGAACAATAATTGTCCTCACAGAGCTATGGTAACTGATGAAACGGATGGAGCAGCACTTCCTCTGCGTGAGGGACCAGGCGTCTTGCAGAGACTAAATCTAGATAAGTCCACTTTCTACGGTTGGTTCGATTCATTCCAGTAATATTTCCTAGGTCATCGCAGTCATCGAAGTGGTTTTTGGGTTCTCTCCAAACCATCGGTACGCCGAATTTCAGACTTCGTGTTTTCCCGGTAGTCCACTGTCGCGAATCTTCTGCACAAGTTTTACAGACCTGAGGCGGTGCCCAGGTTTTATCTTGATCACCAAGCCTAACACCAAAGTACCCATGAGCTCTCTGTATAAGGTCAGTAACAGTTATTCTGTTTTGTTTTAACGTGTATTCTCTGCATATGTAGCAAAACACATCAGGATGATTTACACTTCTTCTACTTGATTTCATTTTATTTCTATTCAACAACGTAAATACAACAATACGTACGTTTTAGGTTAACTTTAACAACCCTTTCCTAAACACAAATATCATGCGGGGCCACCAAATTCGTTCTACGATAATTCACAAACTAACCTCAAGTCTAGTTGACGGTCCCTTAAGTAGTTATCGGATGCTTACTCCATCTGGTGGATTTTCTTGGAACTAACTAGAGAGCAGACTAACAATAGGGCCAATAATATACAGGAACCAATCCTTGTATATGTAATTTAAAAATGGAATTGGAACTGCACATTTCATGTAGAACTGCATGTAAAAAAATCATGATTTCATATTTAGATTCACCGCCCCAAATATAGCTAAAATCAGTTCTAAAATCCTAAGCACCAAAATTTTTTTTTGTAGGCCTGTGTTATGTAACCGTGTATAATCGAAGGCTTACTTGATTTCTCGTGAGGTGGTGTGGTGTGGCTTCACTGGAGAAGCAAATTATTTATTTTAAATTTGTTTCTTTGTATAATATTTAAATATTTTACATATAATTTTATATTTGTGATTATCTCTTTCCAGTGGTACCAGTGTGACCTAAATGCAGTCCCGGAACCCTTGGCCTCCAAATTTGTTCAGTTGGGACCTGATCAGGATACGATCAATTTTTTGGAGCAGTCGGAGCGAAAATCTGACTGGATTTTGACTCAAATTTGGCACTCTATAGCTAAGGCCTTTCTTGGATGGTTTATGACACAGACATCAATTAACGGGTAAGTCCTCCAATAAAGAAAATAAACAGCGCTCCGATGTGATGTATGTATTACATGTATATGGGTCGGAGTGCAGTGGTGTTTTACTTCCATTACAGCACTTAGGCCCTTTGTGCATTCCTCCTTTTTACTTGAATACTTTTCTTCCAATCATCATATTTATTACGGATGGCTTGGTGGCAAAGTCTCTACAATTTTTATGTATGCTAGTATGGTATGAGTTACCATACTAGCACTACCTTATGTATGAGTTACCGAGATTAATTACTCTGATCCTCATTACCACTTATCTGGGACCACGCGCCCGTAGCAGATGTTGAGCTCCAATGTGATAATTAAGTCGATATAATATATAATTCGGTCATCCCAGACTTTTTTCTCACCAGTTCTTTATGTTTTTCACGAAACATTTTTTTCCTGGGAAAAATCGGGTTGATTTGTGATACACATTCTTTGCCTTAAATCCAAAATATCACATCTGAAAACAAACAAATTGAAAAACGTACTCTCTTTTTTTGTAATGATGTCTTGTAATGTTGTAATCAAGTTTTGATGTTGGGTTGCGTTTTTATATTCAGCAATAATTGCTCATGCGAATGAAGTGGGAACTATTTTTTTTTTCACGCTGCAGCGATAACAATTTTAGATGATTCTGGATGAATCTATTTTCTATATTTTTAAAGATACGAAGAAGTGTGAATGACTTTTTGTCATATGCTGCCTTACCCACGCCTTGCTACTTACTTATCGAAAATTAATATTTACGCTACATGTTTTCCTGACGATGTCTTTACATAATGAATCAGTAAAAGGAATTATATGGAAAATTAACTTTTTATATAATGGCTATAATTTTAAAATCATTGTTTTCTGGGAATCCTGTAAAATAAATTAAAATATTTGATTACGTATTTCGGAACGTTTATGTATGGCTATGGCATAGCAGCATAAGGGAAAAGAAAAACACATGATGTTTGGAACGTCTTGGAATCTCCATCTCTAAAAGTATAGACGATAGCTAAACCAATCGCAATTGCTTTTTCTCATTTGTTCGTAGATTATGCTTAAATGAGATTTTTGAAATTCTCGTTTTACTCAATTGTTATGGGTAAAAATTTAATTTCGCGTTTTCGGAACGCTTTTTGTTTGCACTCTGTAAATACAAAAAAAATAATCGGAACCGCCACTTTTTTGGAGCTGAATGTATATTAATTGGAATTACATAGATTGGAGACCACCTCTGTTTCAAAAATTTAGTTAGTAATAATAGGTAGATACTATCAAAATTGTGCTACTACGAAAAAATATGAGAGAATATGACACTTTATTTAAATTTTATAAAAATTTAGAACGAGCTGCTATGAGCTATAATTTTAGGTTCTGACCGAATATTTTTTTATTTATATATTTTTTTATTTCTTATTTATATCTAAAATGTCATTATTAGTACATTTATTTAAGATTACACCGTTTTCAAGTAGAGTACTACTCAACAATTTATAGATATTACTTATGGACAAGTCGATTCTCGCTTAAGGTATGATGTTCTGAAGAAATTCCACCTTTTTATATAATGTTTTTATGGCACAGCTTATTTTGCGATGAATTGACAGTGTGCCAAGGACTCAATCATGTAAATATATGTTTAAAGGATATAAAGTATTAAGCTTACTTATCATAGATATATATTTTCCAAATTTGTATAAGTTTATGGAAACAAAAAGAATTTTTAATTATAATTTTCACAATATCAATATCAGACAAACAAATAAGTTTCATTAGGCTTATGACAGTAATTGTGGCAAGTGGATCTCCCAAATTGTTAGGAGTTAAAATATTTAATCGCCTGTCTGACGAAATAAAATGCACCGTAAACGAATGTAGTTTAAAAAAACTAAAATTGTTGTTATTAGATAAATGTTACTAGGTATTCTATATCTGACTTGTATGTTAGTATCTAAGATCCCCCTGTAAAATAGCTATTGACTATTGCTATACAATATTCTGTATCCCTCATGTGTCAAAATGTCCAACTCGCTACTAATTTAGAAAATCTTCTGACCATTCAAAATGATAACATTAATATGATAATATATAATTTAAAAAAATATGCGCATATCTTAACTGTTTATACTACAAACTGTTTATACCAAGTTGTACTTTTCCTTGATTTTTCTTTTTTTTTACTCTTTGTTTTTAATATTAGATATTAGTAATAGCAGCATATTTATCCTCATCTTATCTTAACCATTAGATCCGTGGTCTTTTCCATGATTGTGTGATAGAAGTCGTGATAGACCCCTAGACGCAACGTGACCCTGTTTACAATTCCAATTGGAATTTAAAAAAAAAATGAATGATTAAAAAAATTATTTAAAAAAATTAATTAGATGAAATTTAATTATCACTATATGAGTAGATAGTTAAGAAAAAATATATTATAACCCTGTTTCACTATTTCATTGAATGCCTGCCCTTTTTTCTTTTTTTATTCCATGGTATGATTACCCTTTTGAGATTGACTGTTTTATTTGTAATTAAACAACCGAATGATTAAATATTTATGTGGCTAATCGAACTAGTTTTCGGAAGCCAAACCCCTAAAAAATAATTCTGTATTGTCTAAAAAGGAAAAGAAATTATTATTATTATACATTTTATACAACGGCGGCCTGTTTGATCAGTGTTTATGTGAACGCTCCACTTGGAAATATTGCGGAATCCTCACTTTGTCGTGGAGGTTACGATATTATGCCGCAACACTAAACGTCTTAAAATTCTTCATTTGAGATACATTGCTCCTTAAAGTTCCCATTATCTTCAAATACCTTCCTTCGCCTGGACGTCAAATCCTCTGACAGTTATTAATTTTCTTTCTCTCGACTGTGTGTTTTAAAAATATTTGCTTTAAAAGCTCTTTTGCTTTGCGTTTGCAATTAATTGCGCTTTGGCATACCAACATGTAATTAAGTCGGAAAATCCTTCAGGTGCAAGAATCAAATTTTAATTAAAATTACGTGAAATAAGTAACGCACGTTTGTTGATAATTACACGAGTTTTATGTCAGTTTTTAATCATAAAACGTGATAACAGCTTTTAATTTGACGTGTTGCAATTAAATTAATAATGAATATAATTGCAGAAATTAATATTTTATTGTTTTTACGAAAAGCGTGCATTATTACATGCATTAAAATGCATCGTAAAAATGTTATTGCGTTGCTTCTCAGTGCAATTTATATCGCACGGCAAGTTCAGTAAATAAAAGTAAGGGACATTGTAGAATTAAAATCAAATATAATAAACTAATTGACGCTTTTAAAGATTGACAAACTATTTTTTTTGTAAATCTTTTTGTCAATTCAGTTGAGGAATTTACCCATAGAAATCACCCATTTGCACATTTCTTTATTTTAGGAGGTTATACACACCATTAACATTTCTATAAATCTTCAGATTATCTGCAAACATCAGCGAATTTCAATTACATAGTAAATTAGGTAAATCGTTTATAACTAAGAAATACGTAAGTGGACCTAAATTGGAACCTTGGGGAACGTCAGAGTTCGCTATATATTCTCCAGAAAAAGTTGCAGTTTATTTATTTTCACTATAGAAATAGTGCTAAAAATTGCAAAAACAACAGCGATTTAAAAAAAAAATATCTTCATAAATAAAACAGCATTTGTCCTTGTTTATTAATAAATTTTAGGTGTTATTTCATTCATTTGTTATACAGGGTGAGTCAGTTTTTTGTAGACAAACTTTAACAGGGGATAGAACGCACGTTTTTAAAAAGAAAAGTGCCTATAAAGATATGGCCGATCTAGCTTCCTAAGGAAGATACAGGGTGTTAAAATTTAATTTTTTTTTACATTAATGTGTAATATTTTCTGAACGGAATGATATATTCACTAAATATTTTACACATATCTTAACCTGCATAGGATCAACATGTTGTATTGTTCCTGTCGAAAATACTATAGTGGATGTTACTTTTTTCGGGTACTTCGACTATTCTGCATAATAGAACTTTTTTTTCGTACGCCACTGACATTATCTGATACATATTTCTAAAATAACGGCCCCTTAGTAACAATTTTAATCTCTTGTAATTTTGCTCTAACTATGACAGTTTTCGAGATATTGGCCGTTGTTTCTCTGACAGTGTAATGTCGTTATTATAATTTTTTTTCTCGAATTTTCTTTATGACTTATAAACGAACGCTTGGATTTTTTCATGTTTGGGGGATAATGCCTATTAATTAAGGCGCATAAAACAAGCGGTAAGAATGTTCAAAAACTTGCACAGTGGCGGGGTGGAAGGGGTGCTCCACCCCTTTCGTAAACAGAACTTCTACGCCAAAGGCTATTTAAAAAAAAACTGTTATTTTCATTATCTACATACAGTTTAACAAAAATAATGTCCCTTGTTCTGTTTCGAAATTCCTGTGCGTTTCCTAGTTATTTTGATTTTTAGTGTTTGATGTGGTACTAAATTAAGTAATTTATTTATTAGCAATAATAATTATCGGCTAAATATTTAATTCTTTCAACGAAACCTACGTAAATATGGTTTGTTAAGGATTCTAAAAAGCCGAAATCTCTTTATCTCTTTCCAAGTAATTACAATTACAAAAAAAAACATTAGATGAACATTGATGTTAATGTTTATGGAGATATAAACATTTTTGAATTTATAGCAATATTTGATTAACAATAATAATTGTGGAATAAATAACAATTGTTAGCAATAATGATTTATAAATAACAGTTACAAGAATTAATAACAATAACACTAGTACCTACATACATAAAATTAGATACTTTGTTCAAAATGTAAACCGTTCTTCTCAATACACATTTCACTGCGACGTATCATAGAACGTCTTAAGTTAACTAAATGATGCACCCTTATTTCATTGCAAGCATCTCTAATGCGATTTTGAAGTTCCTCAAGTGTATTAACCGGAGTGGTATACACTATTTCCTTAATGAATCCCCACACAAAAAAGTCAAGTGGTGTTAAATCGGGGGATCTGGGAGGCCACGCCACTGGACCTCCACGACCTATCCACCTCCCTGGATAGTTATTGTTTAGCCAATTTCTTACATTTCTGCCATAATGGGCCGGGCACCCATCAAGTTGAATCCAAGACTGTCTTCTTAAATTCAAAGGAATGACTTCCCATATATTACCATGGTGTTCTTCTAAAAATTGTAGGAAATTTTCTGAATTTACACGTTGTGGCAGGAAATAAGGTCCAAACACGTGGTTGCCGTAAATTCCAATCCAGACATTTGTACTAAATTCATGTTGAAAACTTCGTGGTCGAATGGCATGTGGGTTTTCATGTGCCCATACATGCAGATTGTGAAAATTTACTATACCACGACGAGTAAAACAAGATTCATCAGTCCACAGTATATTGGATAAGAAATCCCTATTATTTTGAATGGAGTTAAGAACCCACCTACAATAAGTAAGTCTTCGTTCAGCGTCACCTGGACATAAACCTTGAACAGGTTGAAAATGATATGGGCGTCTGTGATCCCGTTTTAAAACCCGGGAAATTTTACTTTGAGAAATACCAAGAGCAATAGCAGCACGTCGAGTACTTGTCGTTGGGTTCCTATTAAATTCCCGCAATATACGGTCTCTATCTCGTCCACGGTTGTTCTGTCGGCCCCCGGGTACATTTTTCAAACCCTGGTTAACAAATCGACGGTGGATACTCACAAAAACGGAATGATGAGGTTGTCGTCTATTTTGAAATCTTCGATACTCCCTAGCTGCGTACCTTGAATTCCCATTTGCGAACCCATAAATAAAATGAATGTCGGCTTGTTCGCTATTTGTAAATGTAAACGGCATGTTACACTAATTAAAATCTGGCAAATCACATAAAATAACTTTTTAATCTTAAAAATAATAATTAATAACAGTGAAAATATTCAAGATGAAGCAAAATTGTTTGTAGATAAACTTGTAATACGTCAAACTGTCGTTTCAAAATATGACATAATGCTTACTTGTTTTCCAAGGAGTATAATATTTTGTTGCAATTATTACGTACAGTTACAAATACGCTAGTTTTAAATGGAAATTATTTAGCAAACAACAACAAAAATTGAAACAGAAATTGGTACATGCACAAGTTTAATAAAACTTAAAGGAAATTTTTAAGACTTTTGGCAACTGCACAATAATCTATTGTATTGTAAGTACATTTGTAATTTAACAGATTTCAACATATAAAAGTATTGTATTTGAGTAAGGCTTGATATAACAAATATTTATTTTGACTACATTGGAAAAAGATAAAGAATAAGAGATTTCGGCTTTTTAGAATCCTTAACACACCATATTTAGGTAGGTTTCGTTGAAAGAATTAAATATTTAGCCGATAATTATTATTGCTAATAAATAAATTACTTAATTTAGTACCACATCAAACACTAAAAATCAAAATAACTAGAAACCGCACAGGAATTTCGAAACAGAAGAAGGGACATTATTTTTGTTAAACTGTATGTAGATAATGAAAATAACAGTTTTTTTTTAAATAGTCTTTGGCGTAGAAGTTCTGTTTACGAAAGGGGTGGAGCACCCCTTCCACCCCGCCACTGTGCAAGTTTTTGAACATTCTTACCGCTTGTTTTATGCGCCTTAATTAATAGGCATTATCCCCCAAACATGAAAAAATCTAAGCGTTCGTTTATAAGTCATAAAGAAAATTCGAGGAAAAAAATATAATAACGACATTACACTGTCAGAGAAACAACGGCCAATATCTCTAAAACTGTCGTAGTTAGAGCAAAATTACAAGAGATCAAAATTGTTACTAAGGGGCCGTTATTTTAGAAATATGTATCAGATAATGTCAGTGGCGTACGAAAAAAAAGTTCCATAATGCAGAATATCCGAAGTACCCGAAAAAAGTAACATCCACTATAGTATTTTCGACAGGAACAATACAACATGTTGATCCTATGCAGGTTAAGATATGTGTAAAATATTTAGTGAATATATCATTCCGTTCAGAAAATATTACACATTAATGTAAAAAAAAATGAAACTTTAACACCCTGTATCTTTCTTAGGAAGCTAGATCGGCCATATCTTTATAGGCACTTTTCTTTTTAAAAACGTGCGTTCTATCCCCTGTTAAAGTTTGTCTACAAAAAACTGACTCACCCTGTATAAAACTTAGATGTATCCTTGTCATGGCTACATGTAATGCATCTTATGTGAAAATATTAGAATTTCATTATTAATAGTATTGAAAATATCACCATCTATTTTTTTAATAACCAATAACCAAGGTGTTTAATTTTCAAACAATTCACACGTATAAAGGAAGATCTATTTAACAATTCGTTGTACTTTGAATACATTTTAGTGGTTACTTTTCGAGAAATTAATTCATAAATATCGCTGTCTAAAATTATGCCGAAATTAGGTAAAATTTTTTAATTTATCATTAACTATTTAAAATATCATATAACATGTTTTCACAAAGTGAAAACATGTTATATGATTTTTGTATAGTGTACTTTACAGTACACTATACAAAACAATTCAAATAGTAAATAGGTCAAGAGGTGGTCTAATTAGGAGGTTTAGTTTTTTTTGTAATTCGCAAATAAATTGATCCTTCAGTACATTTGAAATAAACTGCTCGCTAATAGGTTAATGCAAAATTATCAATTATCAATTTACAATTATTTTCCACGTATTATAATAATTGGTATCTACTCACCTATGAGATGTTTCTTTCATTATAAAATCTGCAATTTCATCATGTGTCCTATTTTATGATTTAAAATTTTCCAATGGTTATTCTTAGAATATGTGTATTAAGCAGCTGTTACATTCTTATGGTCTTAATTAACTACTTCTTACGCTGACTTTGTTTGTAATTAGCTTAATGTGTGCTGAAAATCAACTTTCATCAATCCTAGCGTTATATATTGCAACGATTCATGCATTCGAAATGATTAAGCACGTGAAATAAGTTTTATTTCGATACTAAATTAGCTAACAAATTATCGAAACATAGTTTATTGAAGTTAATTATAATTAAACTAAGAAACAGTAATTTCAAGAAAGGAGTTGACCAATTTCTATATTGTGAAACATCTGAGTGCTGATAAAAACAAAAACGATCCTACCAAGAATGAACTCTAATAATCTTAAAAATTATATTTAAATCAATTTTTCATAATTACGGTTTACCCAACGCAAGAATAGCCAGGTGCGTAGTCAAAAAAAATAAAAAAGGCTTTTTAGTCACATTTCTTCGGTTTTGTACAATTTGAGTTTTGTAAATATAATAAGAGAATACAAATTTATAGTACCTAAGCACAGCACCCCAATAATTATCATCCTTAAGGAAGTCAATTTGGAAAATTAATTTTTTTAAATGTGAATGCGTTATGTAGACAATTAAAAATATTTTAGAACATAAAACATCTTTATTATAGAGCCAAATAAACTTTCATGGAACAGTAATAGATAAATAAATTCAAAAATAAATCATAACATAAGATTTACAAAAAATTAACGGTTAAAAGTAAAAATACATTTTTTCAGGCATGTAAGATAATAATAATTGAGCCAGCATGTACCTAGGAACATGTCTCACATATAAAATTATCAATGTTCGTCTTCTGCTTATTTAGACATTGCAAATGGTATTGTCTGCCATAACTTTTTATAAATCTTAAACCTGGTTTTTGAACAGTGATTTCGGAGGTGCACGAATAACATGGAGATTGCACGACCCGAGATTTGATTTTCCTTAAAATAGGCCATATCATCAGAATCACAAAAGATGTTTCTCTTGCAATTATCCCCTGTTGTATTTAAGACTACATCCGATGAAATTCTTATGTTTTTCTTATGAGATTCTTCCGATATATTTAAATACAGACCATCTTTATAACTCCAGTTTTAGAGTCGTTATAATTTTTTTTCTGCGTCTCTATGTCTTATTTTGGAGATATATTAGAGTAAATGTCTTTATTGTTCTTGACTATTTTTGATTTGACGGACAATTTTTTCTTAAATTTTTCCTTCCTCAAATTACACTTTGCTTTTATTTTATTTAATTTATTATGTTATGTTAATGGCTATTCGGTCCAGTTTTCTTCTATTTTACTCTATTTCCGCTTTTTTTTGTTCTCTCTTGCTTGTATCTCATTTCTTCAAGTTCTTTTAGTATTACATTTATTATTTCTTTTAGGAGGCCAGTCTAATAATTTTTCTAGTGAATCATCTTTTTTCCTCTCTTTGTTTTCGTTATTTTCACTTCGGCACCGTCGTCTATCTCAGTATTAGAGATGGGAAAATGTACAGGTATGGTATCCCAATGTTCTTCGTCCTTTCGTCCATTAAAAATGTTTTCAATTATCTCGTTATCATCTAAACTTATTTCTATGTCTTTTGTTTTACTAAGAATAATATTTTTCATACTTCGGTTTAAAATTTCTGTGTCTAGGACGTTACTTGTTTGAACGATATCTTGTGATACATCGCTGACCTCCTGAACTTTTTTATCTGCTTGCAATAATCAACTTGCAACTCCTCATAAGTAATCACTGGCACCTAGATCTTCTACATGTATGATACTCTTACCTTTGCCTGATTTGCTTTGAAAATAACTCCACAATTTTAAGCATTTGAAAATATTCGTCATTGTTAGGAACATCTTCATTACTTTCAAAATGTTTGAATGTGTCTTGACCAAGTATTTTAAGAAATACGTTTTCCATTTATAATACTTGATGGTTTGATATTATCTGCCACTATTATTAAAATTGGGGCAAATTTTTCGTTCGTTAGCTGTTCTTTAGGGTTTTCTCATCTCCATTGTAAAACCGCTCGTTTCCAGTATGCTTTTACAGATTTAAATACTCCGCAATCAGCTGTCTGAAGTATCCTTGTGGCATTTGGGTGCAAAGCTATTAATATTATTTGCAATTTTTCGCATAGTTTACACATGAAGGGTAAGATGAGATTTGTGCCCATCTACAAACAATATAATAGGAAACTGGTAGTTGTATTCCACTAAAAAAGTGATGGAATACTTTACTGCTGTATTCATAAAA
>CAXKVY010008286.1:0-20990 GCA_964058915.1 Tetropium fuscum
AAAGACAGACATAGTTATCTGAACAATCGAAATGGATTTCCGTAAACCCTGATTATATCGTTTATTGTTTCGTTTCGTCTCCATTTCGCTTATTCGATTCACCAAATCGAATCAAAAAGTGCGTTATTACGATTCAAGTAACTCTTAATATCGATACATTTTCATATTCATTAAAAAAAGTATTCGATACATTTTGATATCGAATAAACCGATATTTATTCTATTCTGCCCACCACAATATTCAAAAGTTTTTTTTATACATGTGTCATTTTTAAATCTATATAATCATGCTGGTTTGTTAATTAAGTTCCCCGTACTATTATTATTATTTGCTGATAAAATTTTCCCTAAATCGGCAAGTTTAAAATAAATATTTATAGGAGTATATTGCTGCTTAGAATCATAAAATGTAGGAAAGCTACCAACCAATGTAGGAAAGATTATAATTACCAACATTGCCGAAGAACGAGCTTGGGCGCAGCCTAACATTGTCACGGAGACGCGGAGGCAAGCCTCAAGCCCCTCATGTTTTGAATTTAATAGCCAAATTGGGGAATCGTCGTATCATATCACACACGTATTTAGGGCTAACGCAAACGAAAGGCGCAAAATCAATTAAAAACATGATTCTCAAAACAAGTGGCGGTAATTTAGGTGGGGCTAGGTACTTTCAAAACACAATGACGTTGAAATTCCTACAAAACGTGTACACTACTTTTTTGCTCCATACCTTATGCATCACCTCTTTCAAATACCACAAGCCGACACTGAAGCATAATACGAAGCTTATTTTTTAGTTCAGTCAATAAAAGACATGTAGAGTGCCTGAGCATGAACATACTAAAAGTCCTGACCACAAAGACGGTCCACTTTTGCGTTTTTCGCTTATATGTCGAAAACGTTATATATCGTAGGGAAACATTTTCTTATACTAAATGAAAGCCCTTGAAATTCTCTACCACCTTTATCCCCCCCCTTTGGCTCACATCCTAGACGTCGGGACTTTTAGTATATTCACTCCCTAAGCACCCTCAAAAAGTTTATGAAGGAATCGCTTAGGTCCCTGCTCACGCACTCTAGAACTCTTTTTGAGCCATTCGTCGACTGGACTATTTATGTACTATTTTATATATACTTATTTTATATATTTTATATAAATTCAGAAACCTCCAACAGAATTATAGCCTTAGGTAGGGTCATTAAAATGATTACCATGTTTAACATATTAATTATTATGTTCTACTTTTTTAGGTGTTGTAGCTAATGGCTTTGGTCGCAAAGGTGGACTTCTCCTCAATAACATTTTAGTAGTACTTGCAACGATATGTTTAGCAACGTCCAAGGCAGCAGGATCTTATGAATTGGTAATACTGGGCAGATTCCTCATAGGTATCAATTCCGGCTTAAATGCTGGATTGTCTCCAATGTATTTGGCCGAAATATCCCCCGTTAATCTCAGAGGAGCCGTTGGAACTGTGTACCAATTAGTCATAACAATTTCAATATTGGTGGCTCAGATCCTTGGTCTTGGGTCTATTCTAGGTAAAGAAGACACTTGGCACATTCTCTTAGCAATCACCATTGTTCCTGCCATTTTCCAAGTAAGTAGCTTACCTATTCAACATTAATAATTCCTATAGTAACTCTTAAAACAGTAGCACGCTAATAAGTTAGAGGGCATATTCAGAGTCAGTCACCGAATAAAAATTCTTATATAATATTTTACCAAATAATTTTTTTGAGATTGACGCATTTTATAAATTGCCGAAATATATGTCTTAATGTTTTATCAAATTTAGACACTTTTTGCTTTGTCTTGCCTCCATTTTTTATTGATCACATTACCATGCTCATACTTAAACTTACACAGACATCTATAACTAAGTATATAAGTAAGGCTTAAATAAAGAAACAAATTTAAAAAATTAAAAATCAAATAAAGAAAACTTGTAGCGGAGAGGATAATAAAATCATAGCAGTCGCAAAAATATAGGTGTTTATCAAAAAATCATTGAATAATGACAATTATTTTAATTTTAGATGGTTACTCTACCTTTCTGCCCCGAGACACCTAAATATTTGCTTTCATCGAAAGGTAAAGATCAGGAAGCTGAGAAGGCGCTATCATGGTTGAGAGGTACGCCAGATGTTCATGAAGAAATGGACATGATGAGGGCTGAGTCCGAGGCAATGAAACTGATTCCAAAGGTGACACTGCGGGAATTGGTAACAAACAGTGCTCTGAGGATTCCATTGGTCATTTCATTGACAGTGATGTGTGCACAGCAGTTATCTGGTATTAATGCGGTAAGTTTCGCAAATGTATTTTCATAATAAATTGATTGATTTTTAAGAATGATTTTTAAGATTGAGAATAAAGTGATTTTTGAATTTGGGGCTATCAATGTATCGTTGCTTTCAGGTCATGTTCTTCTCAAGTGTAATCTTTGGAATGGCTGGTCTAGGCGTTGCAGCCTCTTCGTATGCTACATTAGCAATGGGTGGAATTAATGTTTTGATGACTATTGTTTCACTATTTTTGGTTGAAAGGGCTGGAAGGAAAACTCTCTTACTTATTGGATTTGGTGGTATGGCCATTGATACAACACTCCTTACCATTGGAATGTTATTTGCGGTAAGTGTGAAAATATTAATTCTACAGTATAGTATCAAATTAGATGAACCGAATCCCCAATCCCCAAGTTCCAGAACCCAAAGAAAATTTTGCAGGTTGACACCCCGTATTACGGGTATATATGGTGTTTCTAAATTGATGCCAAAGATTTTAATAGGTGATTTATCAGCAGACATTGTTTTTACTAATTTTCTCCACCATGAAAGAATGTAGAAGACAAAAAATGACTTTTGGCGGACAAAACTAATAAAATAACAGTTTGTGACAGTTTTTATAACCGTGAATGAGATATTGCTACAATGGGGTAAAAAACCAACCCCTAAAATATTATTCTTTAGATCTTTTTAACGTGTCGACATTTAATCTATTTATTTAAATACATGTATATGCAACATTTACATGCAAAAAAAAAATGTATATATGCAAATATTACTTCAACCTGTACCTTTTTTCTCTCTTGAGTTCTCTTCGCAAAATTGATAGTTTGGTCACAAAGAAATAAAATTAAACAGGTAGGGTATTGTTGTCAACCCTCTTTGCTTATCAAATTTTTAAATAAAGAAATGTCGACGCGTTTAAAAGTTTTGCTGGAAAATAGAAGAGGGGATGGTTTTTTACCTAATTATAATAATATACTGCGCAACTTATTTAACGCACAACCAAAAAGTTAACTCAAATTTGACGTTATGTATTTTCGACAATTTTTGTTCGTTTTGGTCGATTTTTTTTTCAAATTATAGGTTTTTCTCTTAGGAATATCACTGTCTTAGTTGTTTTGGTAAAACGAATGATTTTGATATTATACCAGGTGCTATAAAAATGTTATGTTTTTTCCGAAATTTCAAAACGTCCTGTGGGCTATACAAGGCATTGCAAGTTATTGCAATTATAGCCAATTTAAAGCCTCATGTTTTTTGTACATTTTCTTTTTTTATTCATTTGTTTATCTCTGTTACTTCATGAAATACACCGTTTTGAAACACCATATGCTTTTATTCACATGAAATGCATTTATCGGACAACTCAAACAGCTAGCAAGCTATGGAAATCGAAGATTACACGTCATAAACTGACAACTGTGTCATTAGTTTTTTGTTGACAGTCCAGCAATAATTAGTGAATAATGGAACGGAACCAAACCAGAAATTTAACTCGTGATGAATGTGTTGAGGCAGCTACATTACGGTGAAGGGTGGAGTTACAACCGCATAGCTGGAAGGTTGGGAGTGTCTCACACAACTATAGCGAGAGCAATTCAAAGGTACGCGGAAACAGGAGAACATTCCAGACGGGCCGGTCAAGGTAGATCTCGTGTTACCTCGGCTATCCAGGATCGCTTTTTAAGAGTAAATGCTGTAAGACAACGATTTATAACTGCAACACATTTAAGAGCACAACTTCAAGACGCAGGTGGTCCACTCATATGCGTTCAAACTGTACGCCGACGACTGAGGGAGGCAAATTTAAGACCCAGGATTGCTCGAGGACCCGCATTAACAGTAGATCATCGAAGAGCCAGATTTTGCCAATGAGTATGTTAATTGGATTGAAGCAGATTGGGAACGTATTCTTTGGACTGATGAGTCAAGGTTCAGTTTGTATAATTGTGACAGACGTAATCGCGTCTACCGAAGACTCGATGAGCGATACAGTCAATGCAATTTTTTGCACACAACTTTATATGGAGGTGGATCCGTCATGGTGTGGGGCGGAATATCTTTGACTGGGCGAACGGACTTGGTAACTGTGAATGGAAATCTCAATTCTGACAGATACATCACAGACATTCTTGAAGCACATGTTTTGCCTTATGCCCCCTATATAGGACCCAATTTTTTACTTATGCAAGACAATGCGCGTCCCCACACGAGTCTTATCGTGACAAATTATCTTGAAGAAGTAGGAATTGATCACATAGACTGGCCAGCCCGTAGCCCCGACCTTAACCCCATTGAACATGTTTGGGATTTTATCGGTCGGCGGTTACGAAGTGAGGGACGACAACCCCAAAATTTACAAGAATTGGAAGGACGCCTAGTCGAATTATGGAATGGCCTAGATCAGAACCTAATCAGAACTTTGGTTTTAAGTATGAACCAAAGATGTCGGGAGGTCATTCGCGGAAGGGGTGGAAACACCAGATACTAATTCTCTATTTACTTTTGTTTTGTTTCCTGTTATTCGTTGTTTTATTGATTAAAGCAATCCATTTTTCTAGATATGTTTTTTGAGTTTTTGTCCTTTTAAGACCTTTTTCTCTTCTAAAACACCAGTCACTAATCATTGAACCAGTATAATGAGTAATAAATAATGAGCACTTGACAAAAAAGAAAGTTAATAAATATAATAAAAATCACGTCAACTCAAAAATTGGATATTTTATGAAGTAACAGAGATAAACAAATGAATAAAAAAAGAAAATGTAGAAAAAACATGACGCTTTAAATTGGCTATAATTGCAATAACTTGCAATACCTTGTATAGCCCACAGGACGTTTTGAAATTTTGGAAAAAAATATTTTTTTAGCACCTGGTATAATATCAAAATCATTCGTTTTAGCAAAACAACTAAGACAGTGATATTCCTAAGAGAAAAACCTATAATTTGAAAAAAAATCGACCAAAACGAACAAAAATTGTCGAAAATACATAACGTCAAATTTGAGTAAACTTTTTGGTTGTGCGTTAAATAAGTTGCGCAGTGTATATCAGGGTTACAAAAACTGTCTTAAACTGTCATTTTATTAATGCTAGTTTCTTCCATATTTGAGAAAATAAATTAAAACAATTTTTTTACCTCAACTTTAGAGGACTTACTTACCTCAACATGGAGAGGAAGGGTTTTTGAAAAAAAATGTATAAAAGATCGCCTTAATTTTTGCTGAGAATTCTCTTAAATTTTTTCGCAGAATATGGAAATACCCCTGAAACACATGGAAAATATTATCGAGTGTTTTAAAATATTTATAATTTCTTTTTGAAAAACAATTCTGATGAATCAAGTGGCAATCATATTTTAACATCGGTTGAAAAATATCACGTGATAAAAAGTTTGGGTCAACATCCTTGACATACTCGTATTTATATATTCGTTTTATTATTTGCAGAGTAAAGAAAATCTCACTATTAGTATATTCTGCATCATATTCGTGTTGGTCTTTGTCATAATGTTTGCTATTGGACCTGGCTCTATCCCATGGTTCTTGGTTTCTGAATTATTTAACCAAGCTGCTCGTCCCACTGCTACTTCTTTAGCTGTCTGTATAAACTGGACCGCTAACTTCTTGGTTGGATTGGCCTTCTTGCCACTTTCTGTAAGTATTACTTTATATTGTATATTATACCAAAACTTAAACAGAAATTATGCGTATCCTTTTTTAACATATTTAATTTGTTACATCTGAATTAATAGTTATTTATGCAACAAGTGCAAAAAGTAAGTGTTTATTGCACGCGGCGTGAAATTGTCAAACGAGGCTGTCAGGCCGATTTTTTTTCTAATTTTGACATGTAAAGTGACACTTTTCAAAACCCTTTGACGTTAGGAAACGTCTTACTTTTCACAACCAGTTACGAAAAGTAAAATATTACGCAATTGGTTTTGTAAAGTTCATTTCATGGTAGGTTATTTAGACCTGACAAGCCTGACCTGACCTGAGAAACACTATTTTGTGTAACTCGCATCCTTTTGCGGAACTCGCTAGCGCTCGTTCCGCAGAAATCTGCTCGTTATACAAAATAGTACTTTTCCCAACTAGTTACATAAATAGCCATTCTACGTTCATGCACAATCCAAAAAATGTTTTATTTAGGTGGCATTAGTTAATTTTAAAATTTTAATGTTTATGTTTGTTATGAATCCAAAATACTGTAGTAGAATGACAGATGAGTGCAATCAAAATTGTATTGCATTAGTGCAATAAAATTCGTCCGACGTATCAACAAGGAACCAGTTTTTGCACTAAATATAGTTCGATTAAGTTTTGTTTTTTGCATGAACGTACAAAAATACAGTTTAGATACAATCATCGATAGTATCAATATTATAATCCTTAAACTGCCATTAGTCCATGAAGTCAATGATTGCTCAAATGGGGGGTATAGTGGGAAATGAAAAGAACACAATTCATTGTTCAATCAATACATTGTTTTCTATATTTTTACATAATTCTAATTTCATATATTTATTACAGCAAGCGCTAAACTCTTACGTGTTCCTTATATTCGTCCTTCTGCAATGCCTATTCCTGGTATTCATCTACAAGAAAGTTCCAGAAACAAAGAATAAAACTCTTGAAGAAATATCAGCTATATTTAGGCAACAATCTTATAAATAATTTGTATATACCTACTACATAGCACTAGCAGTATTGTGTAAGGAAATGGAAAAACATAATATGCAAAGAATTCTCGATTATGTATACAATAGGTATAATGAAATATTGCGACTGATGATTATAAAAGAATTTTTATTTTTATGAATTGACTTAAACAATCGATATATTTATTAAATCTGTATGACGTTGTATAATTAGGATGGTAATATTAATTGTTAGTAATTAATTTATTATCCTGCTCTCTTAAATTATTGTACATACTTATATTCTGTAAATACTAATTATTAATATTCTCTAATTATATAACTGAAAATCAATAAAATAGTCTGACTGCAGTCTTAATATTACATTTTATAGAACAATTATATTAATGCTTCAGTTGTGAAACATGATAATTTCTAACTCTTGCTAGTTAATTTTATCGATGTGACTCAAATAATAAATCATGTGTGTTCTATGTTTATGTTAGGGTGCCCAGATTTTTATCATTTGGAACTGTATTTGATTACTATTATTTTAAATACAAAGGTTTAATTTAAAAATTATTTAAAAAATTTATAAATTACTATCTTTGACAAAAAATATGTTTTTTATAAAAACAGAAACGAAATTAAATTGTATTACCATTATAAAAATATATGAATATGGTACATGTTTTATTTCAAACATTCTTTAAGTATATATTGGTCATTTTGTTTGCACTTATATATACTTTTTTATAAAATTATGTACCAGAACATATATTTTTCTATTTTAGCTCAGAACTTAAAAATCTGCTTGAAATAGTTATTTGTGAAACAAGTGCGGAAAGACGGCGATTGCGATAAGCGAGCGCCGCGCACGAGCCGATGGCACCGAATTGGCACGTATATTATTTTTCGTCCAGATTGCAGAAAATTGGAGCTTTTCTAATCATGCGGAGGAAAGCGGGAAGTCGCCTATTTCAAACAACCGTGCGTTTTCGATTTTTGTACGAGCGAGTGCGGAAAATATACTTTCGCGCACGGCTACACGGAAGCCGTGCAATGCTTACAAAAATCGAAAAGCGCCCGATTGTTTGAAATAGGCGACTTTCAGCTTTCTCTGCAGGCATTTGAAAGGGCCAATTTTGTGCGAGTTGGACGAAAAAGTATTTAACAACTTAAATCATAATTCATGACTTTTCTAATTTTTGAGCTTTATGGTGATGGAAACTTCTACGAATGGGAGCATCTGAGCACCCTAGTTTATGTCTGAAATAATGGGATATGTATGGTGTTCCATGTGTATTATACCTATAGGTAATTATTTAAGCAATTATTTTTGTCCTAGTCTGAAAGAATATGATTTTAATAATATAACTGGCAAATAAATAAAACTTGTGTCTTACTATAAATGATCATTTAGTCTAGGTTTGTCACAAACATACAGTTTGTATTTATTTGAATAAAATTTAAGTTTATAATACACGTACTTCTTATTTGATATGTCTTAAGTCACGCTACAATTGCAGGTGCTGTTTCATATCGCAGTGCGCTCGATAGTAAACACCACTATTTACAAGGCTTAGGTATATAAGAGCCATAATCACCTACACAAATAAATGAACCAGAATACAGTTTCAAAACAAAATAAAAAAAAACTAAAAAAATAAATAAATCCAGTACAATCGCAAAACTAGTAGGTACTTGAAAATTTAGAAGAAACCATAATTTCAACATTAAACTTTAAATTACCAAAACTGGATAGGGCCGGAACCTTTGATGTAATGATAACACTCGAAGTAGTTTCAACAAACACCAAAACACTTATACTTTGCTCGACGCGCGTTTCGCCAATCAAGATGGCGTAAGAATGTTTTGGTGTTTGTGGAAACTACTTCGAATGTTATAAAATACCATTTCTCAAACGTTTGGTGTTGATGATTGCATAACTGCATTTCAAACTAAAAATAAAAATTTAATTCTAAATAAATTTAATCATTACCATCCAAAAATACAATTTACAATTGAAAACGAATCAGAAAATAAGATAAATAAGAAATATTTCATACATTTCATACAACATTTTAAAAACATGATATTCACTTAGCACACAAAAATACACACAACTTAAAATTCCTTTACACAACATTAAACGACAAAAATCCACTTGGAAAAACTACACACTGTATATACGAAATTCCATGTAAACAATGTGATGAAGTCTACATTGGTTAAACAATGCAATTGCTTGAAGAACCTTTAAATAAAAGGTCACAAATATTTAGCCAATAATAGGGTGTGGGCATATACATATATATATAATATATATATATATATATATATATATATATATATATATATATATATATATATATATATATATATATATATATATATATATATATATATATATATATATTTTATATATATATATATATATATATATATATATATATATATATATATATATATATATATATATATATATTTATATATATATATATATATATATATATATATATATATATATATATATATATATATATATATATATATATATATATATATATATATATATATATATATATATATATATATATATTTATATATATATATATATATAAACCCAATAAATATATATATATATATATATATATATATATATATATATATATATATATATATATATATATATATATATATATATATATATATATATATATATATATATATATATATATATATATATATATATATATATATATATATATATATATATATATATATATATATATATATATATATATATATATATATATATATATATATATATATATATATATATATATATATATATATATATATATATATAAAAATATATATATATATATATATATATATAAAATATATATATATATATATATATATATATATATATATATATATATATATATATATATATATATATATATATATATATATATATATATATATATATATATATATATATATATATATATATATATATATATATATATATATATATATATATATATATATATATATATATATTTATTGGGTTTGTAGCAATTCATTACATAGAGAAATAAGAAAATAGATGAATAATAAGGAAGACACACTTACGAGTTGTATATCTGGACATATATACGGAAACGAACCACTTAGAAGTTCTTTCACCTTCATTGAGGATCTTCAGAGTGATATACGATTTGTTTTATTGATCATTTATACTTGAATTTAAAATATTATACTTCATCACTTTCAGTAACGTATTAATATTTTAAATTCAAGTATAAATGATCAATAAAACAAATCGTACATCACTTTGAAGATGATCCTTAATAAAGATGAAAGAACTTGTACAACTTGGTTCGTTTCCGTAACCGTCCTAATCTACTATTTATATCTGTTCTATTATTTGAACACATTATATACAAAAACACGTTTATGTATTCTGAGAATTTGAGTTCCGTCAAAAACTGATGTCATAAAATGTCACTGCAAATGTTGGAGTATTAATATTTTAAATTCAAGTACAAATGATCAATGGAACAAATCAGACATCACTCTGAAGATCCTCAATGAAGGTGAAAGAACTTGTACAACTTCTAAGTGGTTCGTTTCCGTGCGTATGTCCACATATACAACTAGTAAGTTGTGTCCAGATATACAACTGGTAAGTGTGTATTCCTTATTATTCGTCTAATTGCCTATTTCTCTATGTAATGAAGTGCTACAAATCCAATATTACACTTCACAAAACAAATATGAATAGCAAAGAACTTCAATAGCAAAAAACTTCATGTATATATATATATATATATATATATATATATATATATATATATATATATATATATATATATATATATATATATATATATATATATATATATATATATATATATATATGGATATAGTATGTGATTTTATAAGTTGGTTGACAAATTGAGGTGTATTTTATATTTTATATATTTTAAGGCTTTTGAAATATAGATATTTATATCATGAAATGGTATGATGGAGAAATATTTAACTTAATTATTATAGGATACTTACTATTATTTACTCCCCTACTGAATACTTCTCTTTTATAATGGGCGCCAATTTTTAATTTGCTTGAAGAATCATTTGAGTGATTATCTCTTATCGTCTTAGAGGAAATCCAATTAGGTTTATTAGTTTTTATATAAAATGTCTTTAAAAGATTACTTGATAAATTAAGTTAATAACTTATCATCATTGAATTTAATTGTCTGCAAAATTTTATTGAAAATGTTAAATTTTTTTGTGAAGCTCAAATCTGTATTAGTTTTTTAAATTACCTATTTTCTGTAATTGCAAAAGAAGAAAGAAGAAGTTGTGATTGCATATGATTTTGTTTATTCTTAGATATTGTTATTGTGAAAACAAAATTAAAAAAAAAGAAAAACCTATTATTATTCTGCGACAATACCTATGTAACTTAACTCTAATTGCATGGGACCAAGCCCTCTGACACAATATTTCTTAATAACAGATTAATTAAATTAACTTAATTTAGAATTGTTTATTACCTTGTTGTAAAATATGTTAATCCTTTCATGAACTTCCACAAAACTTGTAACATTCGATTTCACTTGCACGCGAACTAGAAACTGCCGCTGGTCTCTGGTGGTGGTGTCATCTAGCGGGATATCGCTGCACTGCCTCTGGAATGCTGACTGCCTTCACAGGATTTATTTACCCTCAAATTTATATTACTTGCTACTGGACTGTAGTATTTTAATCTGCTATCACTTTTATCACTGTGGAAGTTGGTTTCTTTTTCTTATTTGATATATTAACAACTGCAAATTTTCTTCCCCTGGGCTGTGACGCTACCAATCTTTTATCTTTTATACTGGCAAAAACGACGAAAACACTTACTCATGCAGATTTCCTTCTTCTAGACCATATGTACTGGTATTATTGCTTACTTGTTTACTTGTTAAATTAACACTAATTATTTAAATTTACAATTACTTTTTACTAATAACTTTTTATAAAATTCAAGAGCGTGGATGTTGCTTTGAACGCCGTAACTAGACATTTTTATCACTGTTGGTTCTTGTTACGGACGTCCCTTATTAAAAAACAGATGCAACATCCTGGTTACCTACTTCTTTCTTGTTCTGTTATTTTAATTTGACCTATCAGATTAATTCATAATATTTGATTTATTTAATTGCATTTGAAACTATTACACTTTGAATACCACATAATTTAATTTTGAATTCTGAATGAATTTATACAGTTAATTTCAATTTCTGTCGTGTAACTTCACTCTGTGTGGCGTGTTCTCTCTACTTTTATATTTTGCTTCCTAGCTAGACTCTCGAAACCCCTGTAATGTTAACATAGTTTATTAATTATTGATATTTGATAACTACTAACTAACTTTAAATATATCATTTATAAATATAGATATATTATTGGTATTAATATATCTCTGATTCATGTGCTATAGATTAAAATGAAAAATAGTAAATAATAAAAACAGATGTTTACATATGTTTACATCTATTTTAATAGAGTCCTAAGTTATGTCGAAGATCCAAGAAGGGTAAAACACTTACTGCCGAGAGAGCGCCGTTCTTTTATGCATGAAAAATAACAAAAGAAAACACGACTTAAAAATCAATAGGTAAACTCATTGAAAATTATTATTTGTTTTCTAATTATATTACGCAATACCTACCTACATAGAGACAAATTAATTGTAACACTAGTGTTTTATTAATAAATGTATCATATGAAATGGGTATGATATTATTACAGTATTAATTACCTAGGTTGTATACATCTACGTGATAAGTAACAAACATATAAAACTAACAATAATTATTCTTAAATAGTATTATTAAGAAATTCCACAATCTTTGGTCAAATAGTCAACAATTACCTACCTATATTTAAATCACAATAGGGTATACAGAAAATTGAACTAAGTACTCATAATTAATGTTGAAAAAACGTTAACATATAAACATATATCTAAAAGTTCTTCTTAAAAACCTGTATAAAGTTATATAAAAAGATTAACATTACACTATTTATTATGTATATGATTGAGTTGGTAATATTTATAATTATCAGAGGGATTTGGTAAGTTACAACAAGCTATAATATGGCTTTGGATATGACTAGTGAGGAAAATTTGTAGTGCTCAATTATACTGTCTTCCTGATAAAGCTAGAGCTCTCCACGGTTTTCTTTCCACGTGCTGAATGTCGCTGTAGGATCGTTCTGAAACAAGAATGCTTTATAAAGCTGTGATTTAGAAATTGTTTTTCAAAATCCATAAATTTCAATATATAGCTAGGATAAGAACCTAGTTTGTATTAATACCAGAGACAGAAATACTTTCTTACAGAAATAACCGTCAGTGTATTTTATAATATACCTAATTCTAGGAAACGTGTGGAGCTAAAATAGTTATGATGTCAGGTAACTGACATTATTTTATGAGAAAGGAATTTTCCCATCCCTTTGAAGTTTCTTGTTTTGCTTATTTTCTTTTTGAAGGGAAAGGGCGAAGTATTGAAATTATTGACCACGGAACAATGTCCCTGAAGTTATCTTCAGATTTAGATTTACTTTTAGCCCAGATTCATTTATTTACACTCGACCAAACAAATACTGTTTGGCAATATAAAAAAATTAAATATTTTAGCAATAACAAGATATTTTCAGATTTAAATTTTGTTCAGACTTATATTAGGCCCTCAATAAGAGATATGAATTTTCTCAAACAATATGATTAATAACATTGGATTATCAAGTAATATCCATCACATAATACATATTTGAGAGAAGTGAAAGAAAAAAATAGGCCTGATGTTGAAACTGTTCCAGAATGTGCGTCTATTATACAGTGTGTGAGAAATATATTGGTGGAAAGAAATAATTTCCGTTGAGCCATAACATAATTTAAAATGCCTATAGATAGGCATGCCTATGCCTATGATTTATATGCATGCCTATGTCTATGACTGAAGGAATTTTCAAAAAGGCGAAATAAAAAATAATTCCGACGTAATTCCTAGACACAATAATAGGAGGCTTATCTATTACAGAATAATGTATAACATTGGATTTTTTTATTTCACATTTTTGAAATATTATTTTAATACCTATAAATCGCGCCCAACAGTTATTTGGGATAATTCCTTCTGCAAGGTCACGTCAGACACAATATATGCCCCATATTACAGAATAATGTATAACGTCGGAATTAGTTTTCATTTCGCCTCTTTGAAAAAACCTCTCAGTGCCTATAAATCGCGCCCAAGGGTTATTTGGATCCTTCTGCAAGGACACTTCGAACACAATATATATGAAGCCCATCTGTTACAGAGTAATGTACAACATCGGCATTATTTTTTATTTCGGCATTTTGAAAAATCTTTCAGTGCCTATAAATCGCGCCCAACGGTTATTTGGAATAATTCCTTTTGCGAGGGCACTTCGAACACAATACATAGGAGGCCCATCTGCTACAGAGTAATGTAAAGCGTCGGAATTATTTTTCAGTTCGCCTTTTTGAAAAGTCCTTTCAGTGCGTATAAATGGCGCCCAACGGTTGTGAATTAATTCCTTCTGCAAGGGCACTTCGACCACAATATATAGCAGGTCCATCTGTTACAGAGTCGGAATTATTTTTTTTTCGCCTTTTTGAAAATTCTTTCAGTGGCTATAAATCGCTCCCAACGGTAATTTGGGGTACTTCCTTCTGCAAGAACATTAAATACAATATATAAGAAATCCATCTATTACCGAATAATGTAGAACGTCGGAATTATTGTTTACTCGTTTTTTTGAAAATTATTTCAGTGCCTATGTAAATCACGTCCAACGGTTATTTGGAATAACCTTCTACCGGGGTACTTCAAACACATTGTCGGTATAATAGGCGTACCTGGTACAGAAAAATGTTCAACGCAGGACTTAGTTTTTACTGTTTTTTTTTAAATTATAAAATTATGTTAGGGCTTATAGTGCGCTCAACGGAAATTCTTTCTTTCCACCAACATATTTCTAACACACTGTATAATGGACGCGCATTGTCTGGAACAATGTTCAACATCAGGCATATTTTTCTTTCACTTCTATCAAATATGCATTATGTGATGGATTTTACTTATTGCTGAAATATTAAAAAATTTTATATTGCCAAACAGTATTTGTTTGGTCGACTGTAAATAAATGAATCTAGGCTAAAATTAAATCTAAATCTGAAGGTAACTTCAGGGACGTCACGGAACAAATCGACAAATTTCTCGCCTAAGCGCAGGGTGAAACAATATCTGATGCAGAAGGTTGCCGTAACCTTTGGTATATTTTGGTATATTTTATATTTTATTTATATATTATATTTCGAGCCTGTCATCTCGAGGAACTATGCAACTTGACAGACAAAATCACACACAAAAACAGACACTGATCAGACACAAAAACTAATGTGCAATGAACTTGCGTTACTACTATACTTGAACTCTTATAAAAACTATATAGCCCCTGCAAAAACTATTCATTCAAGAATTATAAAATAGTCTTTTTCGTACTTCCGTGACCAAAGTAATAACTTTGGTCCCTTCTGACAGGGATTGTGTGTCACTTTCTGTCCTTCGGGGAATTAAAATCGTCCAAAAACCCAGAGGGATTTAATTATAAACAAAATAATGTAACAGCTGTTTTATTGATTTAATATTCACCTAAATTAATGTTGTTACAGTTCGTTATATACACCAGTCTTTCCTGGGTGAATGTAGTAGACACCTGACCTACTACGGCTGCCCTTTTATCAATATAAGATACAACTTCTCCACTCATAATCGAGGTCATGCCATTAGCAATGACAATCATATGACAATGTCTCCAAATTAATCTTGTCATAACGCAACATTACTATGATTACGAAATTGTCAATCAGTGACTCCCATGTAGACTCCCATGTGACTCCCATGCCTCGCTGTATGCTTAATAATTATCTATGTTTCTATGAAGGTTTCTATGTGCTTTTTTATATTATGTATACGTATCAATTTCGTAAGTACGGAAAATATCGTATAAACCTTGTGACTGAAGTACTTTTAATCCCTCAGGTAAATTATGGCCCTCTCTATGGTGGGGCCATAAACTTTATCTTCAGAATTAAAAGTGCTACTTCAGTCCGGCGCCGGAGGTTCCATGTACTGTCCACATAAATGTCCATAAGGCATTTTAATTGAATATTTCTTAATTATTATGATAACTTCTTTTCATATGCAACGCAATATGTAATAACATATTGCGTTGCATATGAAACATTTTGCACTTTTAAATTCTAATATAATATATAATAATAATACACTTACTCTCGTCTACGTACCGCGCGTAACCATGCTTGACGTATCAACACTATGTGGAAATAAGGGATTGTATTTGGGAATAAAGGAATAAAACTCCAATGCTGAACTCGCAGTAGTATTATTGCAATTTACCAAGGAGAACTTAAAAACAATTTTTCTTTTCTGAAAAATAACCTTTTAATTCCAGGAAAAATCGTATGCAAATCTTATGATGATGAAATTTAATGATTATCATATATTTTTCTTCTCTAATACTTCTATTAAATAGTTCACTTGTTTTATTAAATATACGTTTTTATTTTAATTTATAGCCATTAACAATTTATTAACTACTCGGTTTTGACATCACAATAAACATTGTCTCTGTTTTACAATAGATGTGGTTTCCCCGAGAACAGGTTCTTCATTCATTTTTTTATTTTCTTTTACGAACCCCTTCATGTTTTTGCTCTAGCTTTACATTTATGCGTTGGGCGCTGTAACGACTGCTATCTATATTCAGTGAAACATTTCAATACCGTCAAAATGCGCCCGCTTTATTCTGGTGCCGCTTTCCTAAGAAACAGGGATGCGCAAATTTTCATTGGTAATACAAATTAGTTCCTTTAAATTTCTTATCACCTTTAAAGAAATTTGTTGGTGTGGCCACCTAGTTTACACATGGTAGACGTGGCCATCTTTAGAGAGTAAAATTATAATATGTGTAAAAACCGACGGACAAACTTCGAATTCAGTAAGCTCAAAAAAATGTTGGATTATGTTTCTCTGGGGTTTGTTGGTTACTGATGTAGATGCTCATTTAGCACCACTAACGTGTGTCTACATTTATGCCGGTTGAAAATGTCATAATTATCATAGCGTGAAACAGCGCAATTACACACCTTGTCCCAGGAAATTGGAAAACTCAATTGTAGATGTATACAATGGAATAACCTATAGAAAGGCTCAATTGAACAATGCCAACGGCCTGTTTATTTCGCCAGAAACAACCAAAACAAGAATTTCACGGTGGCTATCCTGTATTATGCGACACTGTATTATGCAACAAATATTGTGAAACATTCGAAAATAACAATTTAGAATTTCAACAATCTTGGAACTCAGAGGGACACGGTTTTGTCAATTAATGTTAAAGGACCCAGCACATTTCTTATGGAAAATGGCGTTCGGCAAAATTTTCTGAAAATTTTATATGATGCATCTCGATGCATCTGCAAGTTATAATGGGCACAACTCAATCCTATCACCAGTTTCTGAGCAATGGGTCGTCAAAATATGTTGTTTTTGCTCTTTTATATTTCTTTATAAGTACATAAGTATATTTAAATTAAAAGTTTTTGTTCTGGGTTATATTTTATTATATTTGTCTCTTATTGAATATTCGTAACGGTTTTCTGGAACTTGTTTATCAAAGCGGAGCTTTCCCTTTTTGGTTTAGAGTTCTTGCTCTAACTATTTTGTAATACTGAGATATTCTATTAATAAGGCTTATAACGTATTTGTTGATCAAGTCTTTTTAGGTTATATAAAGTTTCAGCTGGTAGATTTTCGATCATACATCTATGACCGAAAATTGATTTGTATATAGTAAATCCATGTTAAAAGTGTGTTTGTTCATCGAGGTTTTCTGCTTAGTGATTGTGATCCATTTGATCGTGGATGACTAACACTAGAAATAGTTAATTTTATGTCAAAGAGGGTACAAAGCAATTCTCGTCCGTAATCACAATGAATTGGTAACGGTGTTCCGAAATGAGTGCTGAGTATAGTAATAAGGTCTTTAGTACTGATTTTTCTGTTTTGTTTTCAATAGCGTACGCTTGTGTGAATTTTTGTCAATTCGTCTCTGACTGTAAGAGCTTAAGTATTCTATAGCTGCTGTTTCGAAAATATCAATGTTTATACGTTCGAATGGTGTTTTTCGTGGTAAGTATAACTAGTAGATTATTAAGATTCTATCTACAGATTTTTGTCTTTTGGCAAATTTGACAATTTTTAATAACTTTTCAACGCCTGGTTAGCCTGACCAATTATATTTTTCTTTAATTCTTCTAATAGGTTCATTAATGCCACCATGCAAATTATTTTTTATCTGCGTCTAATGTTCCATTATTATAGGAATTTCGTCTTCGTTGGCTTTTAGACGATGTTTTTGACATACGTTTATTTATGCCTTTCTCTGCAAATATGAAGGATAATATTCCTAAAATAGGTAAATCTAGATTGTTTTCTTATGATAAATTTGTTAAATGTCTATTTAATATTGAAATGAGTTAACGAGAATAGTATATTAATGTATTTATTCTATGATATGGTGCAAAAGTGACACTTTTTGTGCCAAAGATGTACTTGATAAAATAAGAAACGACAAGAATATACTTATCATACGAACAACAGTAACTGTCATATGTGGATATCGATAAAATCGTTTAAATTGTCTACCGTGGGACGTCTACCGCTACAATAAATAATAATTTCGTGATATATTACTGGCATAAGTCGCCTTACCCTACATCAAGGTGTAAGATAAATAGGTGATGCGACGAGCCGAATAAAAATGTCTCGGTTCCGCTAACGCGGAGTGTAGAGAGAGATAGAAAACTCGGGCCGTACAATCTTGCAACGGGACTCGTGCCGAATGGTCTTCGCGTAGGAATTTTTGTATTATTAGGTACCATAGCAAACAAATTTGGTACACTTGATAAGATGTTCAAATATATAGGAATGCAGAAGATATTCGACTAATAAACCATACATTATTACAAGAAATATCTGAGCCCTTTTCAAAATTAATTATTTAATTACAAATTTCATTATTTTGCCAATAAATCTACATATACGCGTTTCGTTTTTAAAATTACCATATATTTTTTAAAAATCATTTGTAATAAATTAACATATGAAAAAAAAATGTTTTTAATACTTTTATTGTTTGTAATGAAATGACATTTTTTTAAAAATTGGTATTGGTCTTTGTAGTCCAAAAGACAATATCACTTTTTCATACTTCTGGGACTGAAGTAATAACTTCACTCCCTTATGACAGGAACTGAAGTGTCACTTTATATCCTTCCGGGATTAAATATTGACGGATATTCGGAAGTATAAAATCAAAAAAAAGAATGTAACAAGTGTTTTATTGATTTAATATTTACGTAAATTAATGTTGTTACAGTTTGTCATATTGACCAGTCTTTCCTGGGTGAATGCAGCACATGCGACCTATTTCGGCTGCCCCTTTATCAATATCAGCTACACTTTTATCAATATCTATACACTATTTCGGCTACCCCTTCTTCACTCATAATCGAGCTCATGACAGTAGCAATGACAATATCTCCAAATTAGTCTTATCACAACGTAACATTACTATGGTAACTTGTCAATCAGTGACTCCCATATTTGCCTCGCTTTATGTTTAATAATTATCTGTGTTTCTATAAAGGTTTCTATGTGCTTTTTTATATTATGTATACGTTTCAATTTCGGAAGTACAAAAAATATCGTATATATACTGAAGTACTTAATAAACTACATAAACTTTATCTTCGGAATTAAAAGTACTACTTCAGTCCCGCGAAATATACTAATTAGTATACCTATACTGCCAAAGTTTCAGGGTGTGAAAATTTGTTTCGGGGACAGATACATTGCCCCAGTTGAGCCTACAAGACCAGGATGAAATAACTAAAAATATTGCGGATGCTTTGTCAATCCTGGAGAGGGATAAAACCTTTGATGTGACGATAGCACTGACGATGGCGACGACTAAAACTGGTATGCTTTTTCAAACAAAATGGGAAATAAACGACATATCTCTATGGCATGTGGAAATAGTGCGAGTGAAAGTCGATATCAAAATACAAAGGAACGTAATATTTTAAGTGGTGTTGAATAATTAATTTTTATTACCTAATAATTTAAATATTAAATTATTACCTATAGTTAATTATTATTAGGTACTTAATTAATAATATTAACTATTATTATTTAATAGTTAACTATTATTATTTAATCAATTACCTACCCCTGAATTTGATGAATTGACACTGAGAATCTGGAACATTCGCTCCGCTTCGCTTCGTAGATGTCAGTGTTGTATCTCTTGAAGACCTAAACGAATCTGAAGCTCGCAGCGAAGCTGGCTGAATGCACAAAACATCCTGATTCATTCTGTACGATGTTACCGAAGGGGATCCCAAGGTACTATCGTCATATGTGTTAATATCGATATCAGTCAAAACTGTAAAAGAAAAGAAAATTAATATATCATATAAACTGTAAATGCCAAGCAACATTTATCCATTAACCCTCCAACGATATCTTCTATAATTTCTTTGCTATATTTATTTATTTATTTTTAAAGGGTTTATATTGGGAAATATGAAATAGCCTAAGTTCGTAGGGTTTCTTGACTGTTGACTTGAATGTCAACAATAATTTTGAAATTGATAGATGTCATAATAAAGAAGTAAAATCGGCATTTTTTAGTCTATTCGGAATGTTTAAAAAACGACAAAAGCTATCTTGAATACATTGACATATTTCTGATTTATGCCATAAAATAGCGCAACATTTTTGTAATTTAAGCGACTTTGTATCCTTTACCATTTCCGAGAACCCAATAGTAAATGTTTAAAAACGGGACACCCGGCATGTCTCG
>CAXKVY010008287.1:0-23311 GCA_964058915.1 Tetropium fuscum
ATGTATCTTGAGATTTCATACACTTTTATTATTTAAATGTGCATTTTCAAACAATTTAGATGTTTAATAATAATTAGCATATATTTTATTTTATTTTGATATTTTATATATTATAGCCTTAAAACATGAATATAAAATATGGGTCTAAAAGTTAAAAAAGCTAAAAAAGCTAAAAAAATGCCTCAACTAAACTAGTCTATAAATTTCATAATAACCTTACATGACGTATTTCGCATAGGAAACGAGCTAATTTGCGGAAAACCGATTTGTGTGACTTTTTGACCTTGAATATCTTGTGACGCAGACATGAGATTATATGAGACTTTTCTACCAGTTATCAAAACACCACAACAAAGGTTCATGCAATTTTACAGCTCATTCCGATCCATTCCGAGGTTGATTTTACTGAAGTATTTTAAATAATATTGTTTCAGATTAAAAATTAAAAACACAATTATTAATAGCGAGACTTATTTATCAACTCCTATATTATAGATCAATTAAGCTAGTCTACTACTTAACAATTTCTTTGCTCACTTTAGGATTTAGGTAATTAATTCAACTAGTCAATTAGCAGATACGTGTTCCTAGATAGTACTAAACTATGAAGAAATATATTACCTCATTTGAAATGAAGTAGCCTGATATTGGTATAGAGCTATCTAATTTAATATTATTATGTGTACACACGAACATCCAATTCATTAATGTTTTGCGTTGTTCTATATTCCAATCGTTAAATGAAATGTTAAAGCGTATTGATAGCATTGGGTACATTAAACATAATAGTTTTCTAATAATGACAATAATGTAATGTAATGCATTTATTAAATGTGAACAAGGCAATGACGATAGAAATATTGATACTGCGAATTTTTTTGTATACAGTGCAGCTACTATAGATACAAACCAGTATTTTATTTCTAATGTAACGTTAATTCACTAGGCTCTATCTTGCATTAGAAATGACAGTATGTTACTCATAATATGTCGATCCGGCGCCACGGCAACCCGGCTCATGACATATTTTTCATAGATCTTATTATTATTTTCTTGGTAAGTCGGCGTCTATATCCAGATGTTTTCAATATTTCAGTACAATAGTTCAATATCATAAACTATGGAATGACTTTTTTAATTTTTGCATTTTAATTTTGTGTATCAAGATTTTATTATGAAAAATGCCAATAATTCCTATGTTGCCATCTTATAGCATGGTGCATGCAGTTTACAGATAATGCCAAATACCAATAAAAGTTCATGTTTCATGTTATTTTGACTGTTTTAAAAAAATTTTGTTTGTGATTTTACAGTTTTTCTTTTCTTTATACAAATGTTCTTTGCCATACGTTTTAATAATGAGTATACTATATATATTTAACTTTTTTATTGAATATGTATTTTATTTTTAGTTATAAATAAATCTTCATTTTTACATAATACCGCTTTTTATTAAAAAAATAATTGCAAGTATTAAAAAAATATGGTCTATGAGACCTGACAACAAGTCTTCTGTCCCAATTAGTGGCGCGGCCATCCTCTCCTGGAGGGTCAAAATGAAACGTTTAATGAAACAACAAAACTGATACAAATAACATCTAGTAGTAAGGAAAATGATATAAATTATGTCATAAATTAAACGGATTTTATGACACGTTGTACATTTAAAAATATGAAAATCATATTTTTTGTTACTTCTGTCCCTCGCTGAAATCGGGGAGCGCAAGAAAAAGCCATCTGCGGAATTCCAGTACATGATCACCTAACTTAATACAAAACAGTTTATCAGGCCGAAGCCGACGTTGTACTCTAACCTCAGAATATGTGATATAATTTATTATATTACTTAAGGTATTCATATACTATACTTAAGGTATTCTTTAGGTTATACTTAAGGTATTCATCAGCTCTGCTTTATAATGACATTTACCTAAGAGACATAATACCTCTAACAGCTCTTTTGTAAAGTGTGTAAAACGTTCCCATATTTCAATCGATATTATGATTATATCTCACCAGTTATTGATTCATGCCCTTGAAATAAGAGGCATGATAGACTCTAACACATATTTTACCACAAGCCATTAAATCATGTTTATAAATGTTTACAAAAGTACCACACATAAAATTCTATACAAAAAATGTTCATTGGTTTGGTGTATAGACCGGTTGCCGAAGTACATCTGCTTAAACACAAAGTAAATCCTTTATGCTAATAGAAATTGTACCCCTTTTCAAAGTACCTAGCTGTAGAGCACAAGACGCAATTTTATGAGTGGTTTCCACCTTAGGCCTAGTCCACCTTATTGCTGCAAATGTTTCAATTTGTATATTTTTTGCAGTATGCGGTCATAACTTTTATTTTCTCATTTTTTGCGTAGAAAGTTGGTCAATTGTATCATGAAGGAACTGTATCCATTGTATCATCAGATTGTTCATCTGGTTCTTGCTCAATGTCCATTTCGCCATTTCCATTTTTTACAAGTAATCAAAGTCTAAGGCTTCGTAGAAGGTTCTTCCGGAGAGAAAAGTTTAAAAAAATTCGCAGAAAATTGGATAATTCCAGAAAACTTAACGACTACTTCGAAGTTGCTAATCATCGGGTTGTTCCGTTTTCGCCGGTAATGTCAAAAAAGGACAACGTCTGCCGGGTCAGCTAGTCGTTATTATTTCTTGGGGAGTGGCATCTTGCGGCATAGGAATCGGCATCAGTCTATTTGACGATTATTTCCAACTTCATCCAGTAGGTGATTTTTCAGTACGGTACGTACCACTGTTGAATTTGTAGGTAGGTACAAAGTGAGTGCATGTAATCTGCATCTTCGGTTGGAGGTAGAGCTGCGAGATTAAATAATATCTCTTTGTTATAGGTTGCGCAAATAATTGATATCTATAAGTTTGTAAAATTTCGTAGCGAGACTCCCTGTCTCATAAAGTGCCATAAAAAATAAAATTCCGTTTATGCTTTCTGCAGTTGCGTTTGGGTCTTTAAAAACTCGCTGTTTGCAGGATTGGCTTATTTATTAAAATATTAAGAAACTTCACTTTACCTTGTCTGTATTTTGCTGATGTGGTGTCACACCCATTAGATCAATGTAAAAATAAAATATTTTCTTTTACAGTCGGGTACAAGCTTGTTGCAGAGGTTTAATATAAGGTTCCCCAAATTAGAGAAATTTGGGGAAAAAATGGGGGGGAAATTAGAAAAATATATTTTTATAATTTTGACATATAAAGTGATAGTTTTCAAAGCCCTTTGATGTTAGGAAATATCTTACTTTTCACAACCAGTTACGAATAGTAAAATTTTACGCAACTGGTCTTGTAAAGTTCATTTCATAATAAGTTATTTAGACCTGACAAGCTATGAAAGTTACAAGCTGTCACACCGTTACAACCTACTGGATTGTTTATAATGGTATAAAATTCTTTCTTCTTATTAAATAGTTTTTTTTATAAGAGTTTTCTTCTTATAAAATATAATATTGGTCAAAATTAGAATAAATCTTTTATAAAAGACTTTGGGAAACACTATTTTGTGTAACTCGCATCCTTTTGCTAAAATTGCTAGCGCTCGTTCCGCAGAAATCTGCAAGTTACAAGAAATAGTACTTTTCCCAACTGGTTACATAAATAGCTATTTTGACAGGTCAATCATAACATCAGAATAAAGAGAATAAAAGTACATTCAGCTTGCCCCTATTTATCTCCACTTAATTCATCTAAGAACTACGCCGACGCGACGTGCCAACTGGCCTATGGTGGTATGATAGAAATGGAGTAAGGATGTATCATAATATCATTCGAATATTCATACGAAACTTCAATATAATAATCTAAAATATAATGAGCTAGTTCCTAATCCTAAGTGTTCAGATTCCAAGCTGGCTTCTAAGACCTTTCCCAGTTCTCATGCCTTTTTACATGAATTAGGTACCTAACATACAGGGTTCTGTAACTGTATTAGAAGTCTCTGCGGGAATCTGTTATTCGCTTTAATATTCCAATTAAAATAAGGTGAGCTGAGAACCGGCCTTGAGGCTGTTAATTTACTTACACAATGAAAATGGTTGGCTTTACTTGATAAGGTACGGTCGTGCCACTGGATACGTGATTACTTTATTAAGATTAATTTCTTATGAAACTCTTTATTCTGTTGATTATTTATCTACTTTATTAGGGTATCATGCGGCTTGTAGAGGAAAATTATATATTTACATATTTTTACAATGAATGCTTTCCAATATGATAGTGACGTGATTCACATAATATGATAGTAATAAAATTCAAATTAAGCACAACATAAAGATATAATTTTAAACAGACTATGACGCTCTTAACGCTGTGCGTCGGTATTGCTTCGGGCGTCAAATAGTTATAATATATATATATATATATATATATATATATATATATATATATATATATATATATATATATATATATATATATATATATATATATATATATATATATATATATATATATATATATATATATATATATATATATATATATATATATTATATATATATATATATATATATATATATATATATATATATATATATATATATATATATATATATATATATATATATAGTTATTTATGCAAAAAAGTGGAAAAACTAAATGTTTATTGCATGCGACGTGAAATTGGACAACACGTCAAGTGCAATAAACACTTTTTGTACGAGTTGCATACAATATTTTTTCTACGTTCATGCAAAAACCAAAAAATTTTTAATTTAGGTGGCGTTAATGTCATGACATTAGGTGACACGATCTTTTTATCAAAATACTGTAGTAGTAGTGTAAAAATTTAATTGCACTAGTGTAATAAAGAACCAGTTTTTGCATGAAATATAGTTCAATAAAGTTTTGTTTTTTGTATGAACGTAGAAAAATCTGTTTAAAGTGTAGATTTGCCACTTTTCCCTACAAACGACACTGTAGGGGATTAGGTAGCTTCAAGTGAAGATCGGAACGACGAGCAAGATGTCTTGTGATTTATAAGTGAAGAGGAACAGGATTTTTGTTTATACGAAAATGCTGAAACAGTCGACTAGCCGTCTGCTTCGGCTATCGACTATCGAATCGCCTAATCGACTATCAAATCGGTTAATCGACTAATAAAAAAATATAGTGTTTAGAAAATGCTTCTCTTTATAGGACCACTAATTTTTCGTAACTTAATAATGTATTAAAATCACGAGAAGTCAATGTTACAGCTCTGGACAGTAAAATGAGGCAGCTCTTGAATACAGAATATGATTTTTCTTAGTTGTAATGATATTTTAGTTGTAAAAGGAGCTTTAACCCTATTCCAAATACCGTATATATATATATATATATATATATATATATATATATATATATATATATATATATATATATATATATATATATATATATATATATATATATATATATATATATATATATATATATATATATATATATATATATATATATATATATATATATATATATATATATATATATATATATATATATATATATATATATATATATATATATATATATATATATATATATATATATATATATATATATATATATATATATATATATATATATATATATATATATATATATATATATATATATATATATATATATATATATATATATATATATATATATATATATATATATATATATATATATATATATATATATATAAATATTCTCTATATTTAACTACAATCTATAGGCGGATAATTTACTAATACTCAAATACTGAAAGTAATTTTTCAGAATCAGAATCTAAATTAAATTAATACTCATGAAGAGAATTGATCACGTTATCGAGATAAATAAGAGTAAAAAAAATAAGTTTTATGCATTGCGGAAACGAACCTTTCTTTCTCAAATTTACAAAGTAAACTGCATATATTTTTCCACCCAGTATCTTTTCCCGATATCATGAAGATGGAAACTATTACACCCTATATAATTAATGATAAAATTAATTACTTAAAATATGCACAAGAAAGTAAACGGAGCTTCAGTGGCTTTTCACCTGGAGGATTTCGTTTAACAGCAGCTTTTATATTTATGTCAGTTAGAAAACTAGACTAAATAGGATAAATATACATAACGTATAACAGCTTTGTTGCTGCAAGCAAGATATAGAGGCATTTCTTGTTTTGTGTTTATTTTCATGCCTTTGTTGCTTATACGATGAGCTATTTATAGTATCCAAATCTATTTGTAACGTCGCAGTTCGTGAAGTGCATCGTCTTTGACGAGTATGCAAATAGCATTAAACTGTTTAAGGCACGATAAAATTATGAAATCCTTTATTCCACAGGTATAAATGATGACGTATATATTTAATAATTTTCTTAAAGAAAAAATTGTCAGGGTTTTACTGTTAGACCGGTTATATTTTACATTAAAAACGCAAAACGCGATGTAAAGCTATATTTTTGGTATATTATTTGGACACTTTAGGGAAATGTGAAACTACATTTTGCAAAAAAAATAAGTTGCGCTAGCTGCGTAAAACGTGAAAAACCTTTTTTGCAATTTAACTCAGAAGCTACCTCCTCGTTTTTTGACATTAGTTGTTATTATCATATTAGAAGTATATTAAATTCAATTCTGTATATCTCTGTATATATATATATATATATATATATATATATATATATATATATATATATATATATATATATATATATATATATATATATATATATATATATATATATATATATATATATATATATATATATATATATATATATATATATATATATATATATATATATATATATATATATATATATATATTAGCTTTGAAGTTCTTTGCTATTCATATTTGTTTTGCGATAAGAAATCTTGGGTTTATTGCAATTCATTACATAGAGAAATAATAAGCTAATAGATAAATAATAAGGAAGACACACTTACCAGTTGCATATTTGGACATATATATGGAAACGAGCCACTTAGAAGTTGTACAAGTTATTTCACCTTCATTGAGGATCTTCAGAGTGATGTACGATTTGTTTTATTGATCATTTATCCTTGAATTCAAAATATTCATACCTCAACACTTTCAGTGACATTTTGTGCTATTAGTTTGTGACGGAACTGACATTCTTAGAAAACACAAACTTATTCTACTATTTATATTTGTTATATTTGAACATATTATATATAACAGCATTAGCCATACAATTATCCAGAAGATGTTAAACTTTAAAATGCCTAAAATTGTGTAGATGATGTAGATGTATGATCAACGAACATGCATTAAAATGGTATTTATTTTCTTACTTCTTACGGTGCGTAGAACGATAAAATCTGAAGAAAGAGTTCTTCTCCATAATTATAAAAGGAAATCAAAGGTTTTTATTTTTAGAGATACCAGCGGCGTCATATTTTTTTCTTTAAAAATAGCCGGTGACGTGCCAATACGCGCGCCACTGGTAAGACTGATAAGAAATCTTGTATTGTAAAAAGTTTTGTATTGCGCAGTATGCGTCTCTCATAGCTATTGATACGCCTAAAATTTCATTATAATATCTCAATCTGTTATCAGCAGCGAAGTGTTAGGGGACCTATATTTATAGAAACTTTTTTTATAAAACACCCTGGGCAGTCACTCCTTTAAATATTGCCGCGTTTTTCCCCTCTGGGTTCGGGGCCACAATTGTAGAATAGACCCAGGGTACCTACTACCTGACGTAAGAGGCGACTAAGGTGACTGAATGGGACCGCCTAGCCGCTTAGACTTGACCGGTAAGATCTTCAAAGTTATGCTGGGCGGGCGTTGGTGGCACTTGGATGGGTGACCTAGGCAGGCTTGGGCCCGGACTGTGGCGTCTGCCCGAGACCTGGGAATGCTCAACACATCTGCCGCGGACGCATGGTCCCAGATAAATGGTAATGAGGACCAGAGTAATTAATCTCGGTAACTCAGAACCATACTATCATACATACAAATTGTCGAGACTTTGGCACTAGGCCACCCGTAATAAATAGGATGGTTTGAAGAAAAGTACTCAAGTAAAAAGGAGGAATGCACAAAGGGCCTAATGAGGCCTAAGTGCTGTGGTGGAATGGGAGAGTAACACTACCTTCCACTACACACCGACCCATATACATACATACATACATTGCCGCGTTTTTTTTTAAACAAACCCTAAATATCGGCACAAACCCCAAATATCGGCACAAGCGCTCTTCCTACGAGACAAATTATAGCAAACAAAGTTTCAGCACATTTAATTATTTTTCAGTTAAGTGCAAAATGTGGTCAGGTAACTTTATATCTTGCAATCTCTAACATAATAAAAATAGCAAATATAGAATTTTTTCAAAATGGGCCTAACAACACTTATAACATGAAATTGTAGGCATTAGGCGAAAGAAAAAGTCAGGTAATAAGCTGCTATGTCTATTTACATTTATGATGTGACTGAAAACAAAAGTAAAACCTTTGGATTTTTGACTAAATTTTTGGAAAAAATATCAATTTTTGAAATGCCATATCTCAAAAGTTATTAGACATATGGACTGTGGGTGAGCTTAATTTGTCACCAATCATAATGACAAATAATTTCAAAAACGCATAATTCTCTCAGTTAAACTGCAAAAACGGAATAAAGTCTGAACATATATATATACCAGTTTTTGACGTATTACGCAGCCAACAACTTTTTTGCTTGCAAAATATTGTTTCACACTTTCCTAACGTATCCAATTAATATGCCAAAAATTCAAGTTTACATCGCGTTTTACGTTTTTGAAGTTTTTATTTGTAAGATATGACTGGCCTATGTGGAGATTTATAGAACATAATTAAATTAATTTCAATAGCTGCTTTGGTGCGTATATGACAAAGGTACCAAGATACTCGTCAACTTTCACAGCGAGGAGTACCTTAAATAGTAACAACTAATGAAGATAAACTACTCAAGATATCTTAAATTTAACATTATTTCTAATAACATACAATCTACATTAAAAAACAAATTTCTCTTTATTGGCACAATGCAATACACTTTTGAAACAGAAATTGAAATTATGGAGCTAGATGAAATAAATGAGGTAAATATATGGATTTCATTAGCACATTTGCATTTAGCATCAGTAAACATTTATCATTCATTGATCTAGTAATGCTCGTATATTGGTTTTCAGACCAATATCCTGCATCTAATTAAGGATTCTACTGGTGCTTCGTAAATACTTATAAAAGTTTATTGAAACAGTCATCTCTTATTATGTTTCATCTCTTATTAAAACTTGTTAACATATAACATCTTAAATAATTATAATATATGAATATTCCATTTAAAAAATAGCCAGTAAAAAAAGCCGCTAATATCAGATTAAGATTACACGCCACAAACATCACACTACTCAATATTGCCGGAACTCCAAGAGAGGACGACTTTGATAATAATAAATACAATAATAAATAAATCACAAATAAAAAAAGGAAAAAACAAAAAAAAACAATACAATCATTTAAAAAATTTTTGCGGGTAATAAAAGAGATATATACAAATAAATTAGATAATATAAACAGAACAACAATTAAACTAAAGGAACAATCACTAACCTTGCGTAAGAAAATTCCAAACATAAAGAACTCACTACTAACAACCATACCATTGGAATTAATACTCTTCCAAAGCTCACCATTTACTTTATCAATATCGTCAAAATTACAGTCCATCTCGAGTTTTCGAAACCTAAACAGTTGCAAATTAAAAATTATACTTTAAGCTTCGCAAAAGGAAGAATAGAATGGAATAGTTCTATTTTATAATAAAATAAAAATAATTGTGGAGTTTAATTTTACTTTAAAAAGTATCTGATACTATACGGTTTTATACTGAAGTGTTTTATTGATATTTTTAACCAGGTTTAGTAAGCAACATTTATTTACCTAGAATATGGCTAATTAATGGTAAAAATATTCAATGGATTACCTACTTTTCCAAACTAAAATATTATCTTGAAAACTAATATTATTTAAAATTTATTTGCACTAAAATATACCTATAAATAGTTATCAAGGTTAAAAATGTAAACAAATATGTTGTACGAGTACGTATTGTATTTAATATTTTGGCGAAGGATCCGGGTGAAATATAAATTTCCAAATAACTGTTCTACATCATTATAGTAGGTATGAATCCTATAGTATGTATAGTTACCGTGCGTATTAAAGTTTTTTCAAAAAGTGTTTATTAGTGGATTGGAAATAAAGACAGGATGAAGGCCCGGGGATCCCTTTTGAAAAACTACCGCAAAACCACCCCCAAGTACATTTTTTTAGTTTTGCCAAATATCTCAGAAACTATTACTATTTCGGAAAAATGTCGAGCCGCAATTTACAGAGATTATATAAATAAAAATTTCGTATAGCCTCGTGTTTAATATGTTTATTTTAAACTTAAAAACATTTAAAATAAATCTTAAAGCAACCACAAAACTATTGGAAAAGTACATGCATATATAAATTTCTACTTTATTCAAAAATTTCAATTTTGGACAGGTGAAATGCAGAAAGTTCTGTACATGAAACTGTACAGAAATAATAGAATTGGTATAAGTCGGTTGTACCGTTCTTGTTATGGAGCTTTTTCGAAAGAGTTTTTAATGCAGTTGCCCCACTTGGGCGCCACGTACAGGAAACAGGAACAGCAAATTAATATGAATAATGATAATAATATGGTCGTCAATATTTTTTTATAACACCCCAATATACCCACATCCTCCAGAAAACGCCAAACTTCAACAGGCATGGTAACACAACCCATTTTTATGTGAGAATTAATACCTACTATTATAATAATATTATAGGTCAAGCACAACTTAAGATTAATAAGGCAGCATTAAAAAAAAGGATCTACGCTTAAGATTATTTTAAAATTAATGTCACGCCTAACCAAAATTCTATTGGTGTTCAAAATCGAAGGAGAGGCATCTCATAATCGAAACATTATTTTCCATAGTTAAATTTGTTTAATTGTATCGGAATCAGTCTAAATACATAAAATAAGGTTTATTGAGGTTAAGAGTGTGATGCTTGTGGCTGAGAGCGTGAAGTTGCACATCTTAAAGAAATTAAAGTATGTTACCTAATATAATATAAATAAGTAGGTAGTAGTATTATGACATTATGTCACTGTACAAGAGATGGGGAAATAGGTACATATGTGCAATCAATAAAAACAATCTGTTCTTGGTCTGCAAAATAAAAATAATGCATCATCATAATAACTGTATGAATATAATAAAATGCATTGTCGTGACCAATTTAAACATACCGAAATAGTTTCTTACGTACCACTTGAAATTAATAATTTTTCTATATTAGACTGATCATTCGATGCTTAATGGACAAAGTACTAATTGTGTACAATTACATATCTCAGATGCAAATAGACTTCATAAAGTAAATATCGTAAAGTATAATCCGCAGAAGTATAATTATTAAGTAACGTCTCAAAACAGAATTTAAGGGCAAATTGAACTATACATTTTGTCCTGTCTAAATAGACAAGTAGTAGCCAATCTTAAAAACTTCATAAAGTGAGAGGCAACTGGAGAATAAATCCACTAAATATTTAAAAAAATCTGGATGTGGATTTAATTTGCCACTGACAAACATTTACGTAACACTCGGAGTAGTTTCCACAAACACCAAAACACTTTCACTTCGCTCGACGCGCGTTTCGCCAACCAAGTTGGCATCATCCGGAGACGATTAAAACTGAAACATTTACGTATCGTACAAATAAATAATTGCTTTTGAAACTAAATATATCGATGATCACGACTTATCATCGTTTTTGACGCTTAACAAGAAACGAAGAAAATCTGTAACGAAGTCTTATACGACTTTCACATAATACTACTTCAGCAATTGAAATTATTTTAATTATTCAGAACAGGTTCCAATTTTGAGACATACCTATACATTTAAATCTAGTCGAAGAAAATGGTTATACTGGTCTATATGAGTCCTTAAAATAAATGCAGCAGAAAACGGGATTTCGTTGAAGGAATACTAAAAATAGCAGAAAGCTCATAGAAAAACCAGATATTCAACAACTACGTAGGAATTTTTACGAATTTATATGGACGAAATAATGACGACACCAATGAAAGTCTTCGTAAGTCCAACTGAAATAACTGTGTAAGCCGCCATATTGACCCCAGTTCAGTGGCATCCTAGATAATTATTCTCTGTGATTTTTTCAGATAGGAATATGCCAACACAAATATTCACGCATCGGTACAGTACAGTACAGTATAGTGGGTACATATTTTTATTCCATTAGCAATTTGTTTAAGTATATATATATATATATATATATATATATATATATATATATATATATATATATATATATATATATATATATATATATACACATATATATATATATATATATATATATATATATATATATATATATATATATATATATATATATATATATATATATATATATGAGAATTTGAAGATATATTGCTATAAATACCCAAAAGCCTTATACCTCTGAAATACAATAAAATGTGCCAGGCAAATTATTACCGGTAAAATAATAATCCTTCACATCACATCTCCTTGCTTGACAGTTCTTGCAACTTTTCACGGCACACGACCTATTGATCAAGAAATGCAATAAAAATCTTTAAACCTCGTCAATTAATATTAATATATGCGTCAAAATATCAAAGCATTGCCTTTGAATGCTTTGATATTTTGAAGCATACATTAATATTTGACGCTGATATTTGACGCTGAAAAGGCACGTAATGTGAATATATTATAGATACAAGCTTGAGGAGACTTCGTCCTCAGCTGATCTCAATCCAAGATAGATAATGATAATGTTGCGTTTTTATATACAATTTGTTTCTTGTTAATAAATATTAAATATATAAATACTAATAATACTTGTGATTTTGAGTTTGTAATAGTTATATTATGACAGCAGATATTATTTTTAATATATATATATATATATATATATATATATATATATATATATATATATATATATATATATATATATATATATATATATATATATATATATATATATATAAAATGAAAAATGATTTATTCTATTAAAAAAGTGTATTTTTTTTGTTTTAGATAAAGGCGTTCATTGTTCCAGATCAAAAATAGAATGTAAATTTTGAGGCACTAATTGAGGTGAGTTTGTAAATATATACGCACTACAAAAACAGTATTTTATACAATGAACATGTTATGACAGATATTGAGACGTGAATTAATAATTACGATTTGAGCTAATAGTCGTGTATTAAAATTAAAAGAGTGCGTTAGTAGCCAGTAAGTGTGAAATGCAAATTAACTCAAATATTTCTGCAGTATCATGACTGATATTGAACAATAATCAATTTATTTTCAATACTTCCTATATACTCATAAATTGCATACTGAAATTTGAGGTTTTAGTGTATACCTCTTGTGACCTGTTTCATATTTTCTGATCGAGTTAAATTCCCTATTTCGCTCTCGCTGCTACACATTTTCACCTTTTTTATTTGAAAAATAGACACATTTTTGAAATGTATATTTATTACAACCAATTCTATTAGTTATAAGTTATAAACTTATATCATAATGAAAAATTTGTAACAATAAACTTCATCAGAGCACAGGTACCAAATATTTAATAAATTCATTAAAGTATAGTAGATATATTTATAAGTATTAAAAATGATATGAAACCTTCAATTTTGGTAGGGAGTTCACGTTTTTTCTAGTGGCATAGCAATTCTGGTTTTTAGACAAGTTTGCCACATTATTATTATCTTTACAAAAGGGTTAAACTCGTGCGTGATATATTATCTATAGTATCCTGCACTCATGATATATTATATAGTATCCTGCCTGTGGAATCTTCGTAGGTAACTTCATTACCGCTAGCTGCCTGAACTAAGCCGCTTGGTTATTTTTGTGTTTGTGTAGACAGTTATGATATCATAAACAACAATCTGCTAATCAAGTACTCAGTCTTCTAAAACTCGATACCACTTAATAAATACCTCCCTGTAATAATTCAAGTAAATTATTATTAGAGACACGTAATGTTTTATATTAAGAACAAATGAAATTGCACAATTTACTAGCATGCATTAAAAATATGTCGCGTGTCTGTCGTATTTTAGTATATAATAGCATATACTTTAACTATTAATTTTTACTGGTCCGTTTTACTGAAATTGTAAATGCACTATCATTTATAGTGACCCAAATAGCGGCGTAATATTAAATATCTCGACTGCACGATGCTATTGTTCGATACAATTTAAAAATGTTCAGCATATTGTTTTTTGGAGATTACATTTTGTAGATATAGCACAAAAAAATTAAAATAGATATTCAGAAGTGCATTTAAGACTTATATTTTCGATTTATTATTCCTCACTATGTATATATATATATATATATATATATATATATATATATATATATATATATATATATATATATATATATATATATATATATATATATATATATATATATATTAGCTTTGAAATTCTTTGCTATTCATATTTGTTTTGTGAAAAGTAATCTTGGGTTTGTAGCATTTCATTACATTGAGAAATAAGCAAATAGACGAATAAGAGGAAAGATATACTTACCAGTGCTATATCTGGACATACATACGGAAATTCGTTTCGGTGTGTATAGTGGTTCATTTCCTATGTATGTCCAAATATAGCACTGGTAAGTATATCTTTCCTCTTATTCGTCTATTTGCTTATTTCTCAATGTAATGAAATGCTACAAACCCAAGATTACTTTTCACAATATGTATATATATATATATATATATATATATATATATATATATATATATATATATATATATATATATATATATATATATATATATATATATATATATATATATATATATATATATATATATAAAAACCAACAACTAACATTAAGTAACAAATAGAAAAAATATACCTTTTCTCATATTTTGACGATCGTGTTAAAACCGCAAATGGCCAAGTTATAGTACCCACTATGAAATAAAAAGTTGCGTACCAGTAACTTGCCATACAACGGTTTTAACCTATACTACTTTTACCTATGTATGCCTTAATTTACATTATACAATTGACCATATTAGTTAGGTTATGATCTCAAATTGGCGCGGTATTGTCAAATCATCAAGATCAAATGTATTGATGTCTTACGGGGACTCCAGTTCAGGGCGTTGTAGACGTGATATAGACAGTGTCTTAGTGAAAAAAGTTGTATATATTCATTGTTTGATATTTTATTTGACTGAGAGAGTGTTAAATTATTGATTAAACATTATCAAAATAAAAATATTACCAATTTTAGAAGACGATGTTTGTATGAAAAACGTATGTTGTTGCTTGATTCAATGGTTCAGAGAGGAAGGGGTTTGACATAATATAATAATATGGTCCTTGAGAGGTAGGTACCACAGTATCTGTGTAGGTACTGTAAGGTTTTTGGATAAACTTATTTAATAGAGAGTTTCTTACATAATAAATTATAATTTCATTGTGTTAATTTAAAAACCGGCAATATTTGTGGCAACATCGCTGAATTTGTATTATATTTGTGTCATAGGTAACTTCTAATCTCATTTAATTTTGATTTACTTATTTCACGTATTGCAGTTTTCATCACAGACTTATCTGTTTTTTTCTGATCGCAAATAATTGATTTTGAGTATTGGTTGGAAAATGGGTGAAAATAGAGTACCTACCTAATCAAACTCGGAACCATAAGTGATTTTTTCCTAGAGGCCAGAATATGTAGTCTAAGTTAACTTAAAATCTTTTCAATTTGATGACTAATTAAATTTATTAAAAGTACATTTTTCAGTATCAGCATCAACTGATGTATCTTGTTGTTGGTTGCCCCGACCTGAACAGAGTGTGCATATGATAGGAATAAGTGCAGAACATCTATTCGATCGAAAGGTATAAAGAACAATACCATTGTTTTTCCAAGGCTTTTCCGTTAGTATCATAAAGTTTGCTGTGCGGTATATGTTTAGTTAGTTAATGAAAAACATTACATAACAAAACTGTCCATATAAATAATAAACCGGTGTCTAGGTAGGTACTTACCGGATTATTATTTATATGAAGAAATCCACATTTGAGCCCATTTTTTCCATTATTCTTTCATAAAAGTGTACATAGTAGGTATATTATTACATCATTAATGTAAAAAATCGATAAACATTGACCAAAATAGTAATAAACAAATAAACAACCAACCGACAATATAACCCTTAACCTTACTTTTACAGCTGGGCTGACGCTCTTGCGTAAGAAATGTTAAAACTAATACGCGACCTACGTCCATGGAAAACAGACAATTTAACTTAAAAGCATTTATTTAATTAACTCATGGGTCTAAAAAAATAATTTGGACTTGAATTGTAGAGAAATATGTTTAATGTTTGACGTATAATAGGTTTAAATACTAAGAAATGCCCAAAACCCGAGAAAGTCCCGTCTGAAAATCACACTTTTAAATCTCCCATAAGAAATACATGGCAGTCAAATTTGCTGAAGTGTGTTTAGGAACCCATTTCAAATTTCGCGCCGGGATTTTGAAAACCTAACTAATATGGTCAATTTAAATCCTATTTGCACATTATCAAGACAACTTACCTATAGTAAGCATTAGATTCGTAAATGTTACGTCATAAAATAACACGACCGGATATTTTAGCCAATTCGTCTATAGGTTTGTTCTCACAGCTGTAAGAAACAAGTTTCTAGCAAATAATCATGCGCAATAGGGCAAACCGCGTTCGTACAGCAATTTCCTACAGGTTTCAAACTAAAAGTACGCTGTTCGTACAGAAATTTCTGATTATCACCTGATAGTCAGACCAGTTTTCGGATCTTTTTCAAGTAGAGCGTCCGGAGCATGCGTATTATGAAAAGTGGGTGTAAACTTTAATCACAGAATACATCTAACCTAACTTTCTGACCTCATAATCTATTAATGGGCGTTCTGTGACCTGACAGTGTGTTTTTAAAGTTTGCTTTTTACTTTTTATACAAATAACCAACAACATGAGCGATGTTGAATCTTCTGGTGAGGAATCTGAAGTATCAGACTTTTCCGATTCGGGCACGGATACAGACTTAGAAGATTTACTTGAGGAACGTGTGAGACCCAAAAATGAAAACTACATTGATGATACTGTTCTCCAGTTTAACAGAATAGAGTTTATGGATCATTTTAGAGTCAGTCGTGAAGTGGCAAATAACATATCTCAACGATTTGCAGATTCTGAATACTATAAACAGCAGGCAGGGTCATATGGGAAAATAACCCCTTTACAGTATACTTACATCTTTTTATGGCATGCGGGACACCAGACAGCAAGTTTTAGGGATGTCGTAGATAGATTTAATATCACCATTAGTGTTCTACACAAAGTCATAAAAAGAATGACATATTTTTTAAGTAATCTTGCCCCCGAGGTTATTAGATGGCCAAACAATGAAGAGAAATTAGAAATAGAACAATATTTTCGATTTAAGAATGGATTCCCAGGCATTATTGGGTTAATTGATGGAACTCATATTAAAATAGATAAACCCCAGGAGGATCCCGACTCCTATATTAATAGGAAGGGGTTCTACTCAATTCAGGTAGGTTAAACTCAGGAATTTATATGTTTATCTAATAAATCAGTAAGTTTAATATATCAGGAAGACAATAAAAGTTCCCGATGAGGGACCTCAATTAAGCCAACGTAATCAGTGATAAAAAGCTGTACCTATTTAATAACTTCGTTGCTTTAAAAAACATACTATAGGCTAATGTATGTATTCTATAAGATTATTTCTTTTCAGGTTCAGTTGGTGTGTGACAATAATCTTCAGATTAGGGATTTGTTTACAGGATATCCAGGATCCGTGCATGATGCCAGAGTCTTCAGAACATCTCCATTGTGCGAGACATTGGCACAAAAATGTGGAGAATTTCACCTACTGGGCGATAGTGCTTATCCGTTATCCAAATATCTGTTAACACCTTTTCCTGATAGAGGACTTTTAACGCGACAACAAATTAATTATAATATGCAACATTCTAGCAACAGAATAAGAATTGAGCACTGTAATGGTGTGTTGAAACAAAAGTGGCGTCAATTATACCATGTGAAGTTAAGGGACATTAGAACCATTTCAACTTCATTCGAGCATGCTGCGTTCTACACAATTTAGGCTTACAAGATGGTGTTGTGTTAGACATAAATGAGGAAGTTGCAGAACCTGCTGAAGAAGCTCCTATTGTAGATTACAATGATTTAGACCAGAATATACAGGAAGATCTAAATGCAGTAGAAAAAAGGAATCAAATCGTAAATACCCTTATGCAATAGTTACAATATAATAACAAAAATAAATCATTTTATATACAGTGATTCAGAAATGAATGCAAAGAACTAATGCACATATTCCTGAAATCAAAATAAGTCAAATCATTTTAACATAGGGTCAAAAGTGTTTTGTTTCTAATGTACCGGATTATATTTTCTATGAACTTTTAAGACTCATTTTGGAAACGAGTCATTTTCAACTAGTTTTCATGTGAACTTTCTTCTTGTTTTTGTGACAAGATTCGAATATGCTAATTAATTATTTGCACCTATTACTGAATTACACCATGTAATGTATTTATTATTTTAACTTAAAAACCAACGATACTTCTAATTAGATATATGTATATTCGAGCTAAAAGTAGGCATTGCTTAGATGCTATAATAATGTGCTTTTTTTAATTTTTAACATATTTTCAATTCAATTATGACTATTCTTTTATCTTGTTACTATATTTTGTTACTATTACGTTTCAGATTAGCTGTAGAATATTATTCTTCCATTGTTTCGCAATAAAATAAATAATAAACTTTGTTGGTGTAAGAAAACATTTATTCGACATAACGACCCCTTACATTTTCCCTCACAAAAAATAACATTATATATTCGTCCAAATTAACAGCAGAAAAACAAAAGTAGGTAAATATTATTATATTCGATTTCTTGAATTCATCGGTTCAGTTGCACCATACTCATAAATATTTTTTGTTTTTTAAAAATTCGTTCCTTTCTTTAATCAAGATATTTCTTTCTTCCATAGCCTTAGCCTTTATCTGCTGTACTTCAAGTTTTTCCCTTTCTATTTTCAAGCGTGCTTCCTGGTATTCTCTTCTATCCTGCCTCATGTGACTTAAAGTTAAATTTCTATTGATTACAGGAGTCTTTTTACGTTTCAAGTTACTTCTAGTTTGCAAAGTACTTGTAGAAGCCTTTGGGGTTTCTGGGTATGTTACATTTTCTTCTGATACTTCATCTTGTGGCATCTTCTCAGTGGATTCATTTGATAGTAACACAACAGGCTTCACATTTTTTTTACCTTTAAATATTTCGTCCATTTCTTTAGCATATTCAAAATATTTTTTTCCTTCTCCGGTTTTGTTCTGGTTATCCACGTATTTTTTATAAGCCCGCTCCAAAACCCTCCAACGGTTTTCTACATGACTTGGACTCATGTTCGTTTTAAGTAATTTGTTTAATTCCTGAGCTAAAATGTCCCATAGCTTCTTCAGGTTCTTTATTGCCCCGCTACCAACCTTTGGTCTATATTTCTGATATAAGTCCAAAAGTACTTTTGTTTGATTTATGGACCAAATAACTGGAGCAGAATTTGCTGAAGCCAGTACCAGTACCTCATTTGTAGTTGAGGCCGATGGTAACACAAGAAACTCGGAAAGATCTGAAATAAACGAAAAATACGTATATTTACAGCTTTATGCTTTATGGGAGGTTTTAATATATGTTTGGTACTAAATAACACGTTAAGTAAAGTCTGTTTTTACAAAACGAGTATATTTCCATAGCAAAATGTTGTAACAGTGTTGATATAGAAACTTACTCGTTTTGTAAAAAGACAGATTACACCGTGTCGTTATACCTAAGAATTTTAAAAGAAGAAATTTTGAACTCACCGCTTTCACTGCTTACAATGTCCATTTCTTTAATTCGTGGAGTTCCAATGTCGAATTGAAATATTAAAAAAAGTGAGGTTATCTGCCGGACAGAACCAGAGAACATAAAAATCTCCAATCTACCATTGAATAATTCTGTGCACATCGAGATGGTTGATTCCGTGGATTGATTCCGAAACGAACACCACCGACAATTTGCTGTTCTTAGAGACTGTTTGCAATCGATCAGAAATTGGAATATTTTTGACATGCGCATTTACGTTAGTTTGGAAACTGTTACAAACCGATTTGAAATATCCTGTGAGAACAAACCTAATATGTGGTGTTTGGGAAATTATTAAAAATAGCAACTTCCGGTCCTGATTTTCATGAGTAGGTACCTATACCATGATGTAATAACAGCATGAATTTTCGGGGTATAGTAGATTCGAAGTATATTTTGGTAGACTGTGATTCCATGTGCAAGAATGTCTAGGTCTGCCTGGTTTTTTCCTGCCCTGGCAGGATCAACAAGCAGGTGACAGACCTGGTTTAATTGCGCCGACATTTTTCGATTCGCGGACGCCATCGAAACAATAGCATGAAATTTTCTCTGCAAATAGGTTTTGGCTTACCTTTTCCAATAAACTGCCTCTGCCTCGGAAGTCGAGTTTTTTCGACTCCGCGTGGAGTGAGCGTTGAAAACACATAATGTTTTTTATAGATATATTACGCATGTTTTATGATTAGTTTAATAGTATTGAACCTATTTTCAGGCCACTATTTCATTTTCTCGAATTTTGTTCGGTACTTTTCACATAAACCGCATATTTCATATTTACTGCTCTGATTTGTAATAAGATTATAATATATATGACACATCTCAGCGCCAATACACTTGATTAAAAATCTGACCTCGATAAGAGGAGGAGGAGTGGTACCATCGCTCTTTACCCCTAATATCTATGTAGGCCGAGACCACCTCGTAAGGGGCACGTTTCATGTGACCCTTCCCACAAATGTAATCACTGTCACGCGCAGTGTCAAGTTGCGCAACTTCCCCCGGTCCTGGCTGATGGGCCCCACCGCTAAAGCCTTGCTTCTGGTACTTGACTCTTGACTCTCTTCGCCGGTGTGAATTACCCCCGGGAGTGTCATGCTGGGTGTTCGAGATATCCTTCCTGTTTCTCGCCGGGCATAACTAGAGCTCGACTACACGGCACTCAGTTTCGCATGGGAGGATATGAGCATTGTAGTTCAGGATGGAGCTCGCGATCTGATCTGTTTCATTGTGTTATTATGTTCGTTTTCTTATTGTTATTGGTTTATTATCGTGTTTTGTCATTATTTTTGTAGTTTTATTGTTGTTCTTGTGTTTTATCGTTACTTTTATAATTTTATGAATGTTTGAATTTTGCACTGCTTTGGCGTTATTTAAATATTCTTATCATAAAGACATCGAACATATTATATGGCAGGATGCAATCCTGGAAGCACAGTTTAATGTGTGGCTACTTTGTACAAGTAATGCAAACCAGAAAACTGAAACTGGGCTATCCATTATAAAGATTCCATATGTAGATTCTATATAGAGCTTCCATATAGAGATCCAAAACATCCTGAGATATGAAAGGTGTGGATAAGAAGGTGCTATAGGAAGGATGCTTTTAATCCTGCTAACCAAAGTATTTGCAGTAAGCACGTTCATAAAGAAGATTATGAAGATTTGTGCCGTGCTAAGATAACTAATGTAGCTCCAAAAAAAATTAAATCTGCGGCTATATATGTTTATTTTCCCTCGTCTTATAGGGTCTTATATAGTCGTCGCTTCAGTGAGCTCAGCGAGAGTGTTGCGGCTATATTATTCTTTAGGCTAAGTCTGTATCTTATCTCAGTTTAAGTGTTCTTTTACAGTTGGATAAATAAAGGCCAGATTTATATATCAATTAGTGTTATTTTATTGTACTTAATACGTACGTAATACAATATATTTTATAAATAAATAATATATTTAAAATAAGTTTTATTTAAAATCATGACTATTTTCAGATTGATTTCATAAACTGTATGTACAGTACATAAAGTAAACACTTCGTTTGTGTATAGTAGAACTTACGCAAATAATAATATTGTTGATATTACAAGTACAACACTAATCGTAACAAACTTATTAAGAAAAATAGGTACCTAATAGTAATTTCTTTAACTAATTCCTAATTTACACATTTTTCCATTTCTGATTGGGGGAAACAAAATGCTGTATAGATATTTCACAAAACTGTAGGACCGAATAAGTATATTGAGGTGCACAGGGTAATTAAAGGAAATAAAGTTTAACTGGGAGGTGCTTACATTTGTTTTTTAGATTAAAGTACAAAGAGTTTAATATGGAGATACCTACCACAAATGAGTATATCTGCCTCATTATATGCGTATACTTATTATATAATTCTTGTTACCAAGCCTGCATGTGAAAGTAAACACGAACATTAAATCTGCACTCTGCTGCCAATAACCATGCATAGCGTTATATTTTTAACAACCATGCACACAATAAAACAGATATTAGTAAAATAAAAATATAATTTCTTGCTTCTAGTCTTATTATGAGTAACAAAAAAATGCATATAAATTAAAATTTTCGCTCATATTTCACCAAATTTTATAACACTATTTACCTAGCTCCTTTATCTTGCTGATTGCTGAATTAAATTATTTTGTTATTGCAATTCTTTTTACATATTCTCAGCGTCTCTATATATACCTATATATATATCATCTAAATATGTTCTTTAATAGAAGTGCGTGGTTCTAAACCATAAATAATGATTTATATTAATATGGATATTTATCAAAGAACGTAATTGGATAACCGAAAATAAATATAAAACACCGATGACGTATTCCCGCCTCAGAAATGCCGCAATACTATTGGACGATTCCAGGTCAAAGTTTGTGGCAACCTACTCCTTTAGTAATCTTGGGTATTACCATCTACTATTCCCCGCAATTTATTATGTAATGGTAAGTGCCCACTCATGAAAAAAAAGGCCGTGAAAATAAAGCCCGGTCGTGTTATTTTATGACCTAACGTTTTACGCTTGTACTACGTCTAACACTTGTAACTACTACTTAAATATATATATATATATATATATATACCTTAAAATGCAGAAGCACCACCAGTGCTTATAGTGCTTACGCACCACCAGTTTACAGTTCACTGAAGTTTTTCTTCGGAACTATATGTTCCATTATTT
>CAXKVY010008288.1:0-21262 GCA_964058915.1 Tetropium fuscum
AAAGTCTGAACATATATATATACCAGTTTTTGACGTATTACGCAGCCAACAACTTTTTTGCTTGCAAAATATTGTTTCACACTTTCCTAACGTATCCAATTAATATGCCAAAAATTCAAGTTTACATCGCGTTTTACGTTTTTGAAGTTTTTATTTGTAAGATATGACTGGCCTATGTGGAGATTTATAGAACATAATTAAATTAATTTCAATAGCTGCTTTGGTGCGTATATGACAAAGGTACCAAGATACTCGTCAACTTTCACAGCGAGGAGTACCTTAAATAGTAACAACTAATGAAGATAAACTACTCAAGATATCTTAAATTTAACATTATTTCTAATAACATACAATCTACATTAAAAAACAAATTTCTCTTTATTGGCACAATGCAATACACTTTTGAAACAGAAATTGAAATTATGGAGCTAGATGAAATAAATGAGGTAAATATATGGATTTCATTAGCACATTTGCATTTAGCATCAGTAAACATTTATCATTCATTGATCTAGTAATGCTCGTATATTGGTTTTCAGACCAATATCCTGCATCTAATTAAGGATTCTACTGGTGCTTCGTAAATACTTATAAAAGTTTATTGAAACAGTCATCTCTTATTATGTTTCATCTCTTATTAAAACTTGTTAACATATAACATCTTAAATAATTATAATATATGAATATTCCATTTAAAAAATAGCCAGTAAAAAAAGCCGCTAATATCAGATTAAGATTACACGCCACAAACATCACACTACTCAATATTGCCGGAACTCCAAGAGAGGACGACTTTGATAATAATAAATACAATAATAAATAAATCACAAATAAAAAAAGGAAAAAACAAAAAAAAACAATACAATCATTTAAAAAATTTTTGCGGGTAATAAAAGAGATATATACAAATAAATTAGATAATATAAACAGAACAACAATTAAACTAAAGGAACAATCACTAACCTTGCGTAAGAAAATTCCAAACATAAAGAACTCACTACTAACAACCATACCATTGGAATTAATACTCTTCCAAAGCTCACCATTTACTTTATCAATATCGTCAAAATTACAGTCCATCTCGAGTTTTCGAAACCTAAACAGTTGCAAATTAAAAATTATACTTTAAGCTTCGCAAAAGGAAGAATAGAATGGAATAGTTCTATTTTATAATAAAATAAAAATAATTGTGGAGTTTAATTTTACTTTAAAAAGTATCTGATACTATACGGTTTTATACTGAAGTGTTTTATTGATATTTTTAACCAGGTTTAGTAAGCAACATTTATTTACCTAGAATATGGCTAATTAATGGTAAAAATATTCAATGGATTACCTACTTTTCCAAACTAAAATATTATCTTGAAAACTAATATTATTTAAAATTTATTTGCACTAAAATATACCTATAAATAGTTATCAAGGTTAAAAATGTAAACAAATATGTTGTACGAGTACGTATTGTATTTAATATTTTGGCGAAGGATCCGGGTGAAATATAAATTTCCAAATAACTGTTCTACATCATTATAGTAGGTATGAATCCTATAGTATGTATAGTTACCGTGCGTATTAAAGTTTTTTCAAAAAGTGTTTATTAGTGGATTGGAAATAAAGACAGGATGAAGGCCCGGGGATCCCTTTTGAAAAACTACCGCAAAACCACCCCCAAGTACATTTTTTTAGTTTTGCCAAATATCTCAGAAACTATTACTATTTCGGAAAAATGTCGAGCCGCAATTTACAGAGATTATATAAATAAAAATTTCGTATAGCCTCGTGTTTAATATGTTTATTTTAAACTTAAAAACATTTAAAATAAATCTTAAAGCAACCACAAAACTATTGGAAAAGTACATGCATATATAAATTTCTACTTTATTCAAAAATTTCAATTTTGGACAGGTGAAATGCAGAAAGTTCTGTACATGAAACTGTACAGAAATAATAGAATTGGTATAAGTCGGTTGTACCGTTCTTGTTATGGAGCTTTTTCGAAAGAGTTTTTAATGCAGTTGCCCCACTTGGGCGCCACGTACAGGAAACAGGAACAGCAAATTAATATGAATAATGATAATAATATGGTCGTCAATATTTTTTTATAACACCCCAATATACCCACATCCTCCAGAAAACGCCAAACTTCAACAGGCATGGTAACACAACCCATTTTTATGTGAGAATTAATACCTACTATTATAATAATATTATAGGTCAAGCACAACTTAAGATTAATAAGGCAGCATTAAAAAAAAGGATCTACGCTTAAGATTATTTTAAAATTAATGTCACGCCTAACCAAAATTCTATTGGTGTTCAAAATCGAAGGAGAGGCATCTCATAATCGAAACATTATTTTCCATAGTTAAATTTGTTTAATTGTATCGGAATCAGTCTAAATACATAAAATAAGGTTTATTGAGGTTAAGAGTGTGATGCTTGTGGCTGAGAGCGTGAAGTTGCACATCTTAAAGAAATTAAAGTATGTTACCTAATATAATATAAATAAGTAGGTAGTAGTATTATGACATTATGTCACTGTACAAGAGATGGGGAAATAGGTACATATGTGCAATCAATAAAAACAATCTGTTCTTGGTCTGCAAAATAAAAATAATGCATCATCATAATAACTGTATGAATATAATAAAATGCATTGTCGTGACCAATTTAAACATACCGAAATAGTTTCTTACGTACCACTTGAAATTAATAATTTTTCTATATTAGACTGATCATTCGATGCTTAATGGACAAAGTACTAATTGTGTACAATTACATATCTCAGATGCAAATAGACTTCATAAAGTAAATATCGTAAAGTATAATCCGCAGAAGTATAATTATTAAGTAACGTCTCAAAACAGAATTTAAGGGCAAATTGAACTATACATTTTGTCCTGTCTAAATAGACAAGTAGTAGCCAATCTTAAAAACTTCATAAAGTGAGAGGCAACTGGAGAATAAATCCACTAAATATTTAAAAAAATCTGGATGTGGATTTAATTTGCCACTGACAAACATTTACGTAACACTCGGAGTAGTTTCCACAAACACCAAAACACTTTCACTTCGCTCGACGCGCGTTTCGCCAACCAAGTTGGCATCATCCGGAGACGATTAAAACTGAAACATTTACGTATCGTACAAATAAATAATTGCTTTTGAAACTAAATATATCGATGATCACGACTTATCATCGTTTTTGACGCTTAACAAGAAACGAAGAAAATCTGTAACGAAGTCTTATACGACTTTCACATAATACTACTTCAGCAATTGAAATTATTTTAATTATTCAGAACAGGTTCCAATTTTGAGACATACCTATACATTTAAATCTAGTCGAAGAAAATGGTTATACTGGTCTATATGAGTCCTTAAAATAAATGCAGCAGAAAACGGGATTTCGTTGAAGGAATACTAAAAATAGCAGAAAGCTCATAGAAAAACCAGATATTCAACAACTACGTAGGAATTTTTACGAATTTATATGGACGAAATAATGACGACACCAATGAAAGTCTTCGTAAGTCCAACTGAAATAACTGTGTAAGCCGCCATATTGACCCCAGTTCAGTGGCATCCTAGATAATTATTCTCTGTGATTTTTTCAGATAGGAATATGCCAACACAAATATTCACGCATCGGTACAGTACAGTACAGTATAGTGGGTACATATTTTTATTCCATTAGCAATTTGTTTAAGTATATATATATATATATATATATATATATATATATATATATATATATATATATATATATATATATATATATATATATACACATATATATATATATATATATATATATATATATATATATATATATATATATATATATATATATATATATATATATATATGAGAATTTGAAGATATATTGCTATAAATACCCAAAAGCCTTATACCTCTGAAATACAATAAAATGTGCCAGGCAAATTATTACCGGTAAAATAATAATCCTTCACATCACATCTCCTTGCTTGACAGTTCTTGCAACTTTTCACGGCACACGACCTATTGATCAAGAAATGCAATAAAAATCTTTAAACCTCGTCAATTAATATTAATATATGCGTCAAAATATCAAAGCATTGCCTTTGAATGCTTTGATATTTTGAAGCATACATTAATATTTGACGCTGATATTTGACGCTGAAAAGGCACGTAATGTGAATATATTATAGATACAAGCTTGAGGAGACTTCGTCCTCAGCTGATCTCAATCCAAGATAGATAATGATAATGTTGCGTTTTTATATACAATTTGTTTCTTGTTAATAAATATTAAATATATAAATACTAATAATACTTGTGATTTTGAGTTTGTAATAGTTATATTATGACAGCAGATATTATTTTTAATATATATATATATATATATATATATATATATATATATATATATATATATATATATATATATATATATATATATATATATATATATATATATATATATAAAATGAAAAATGATTTATTCTATTAAAAAAGTGTATTTTTTTTGTTTTAGATAAAGGCGTTCATTGTTCCAGATCAAAAATAGAATGTAAATTTTGAGGCACTAATTGAGGTGAGTTTGTAAATATATACGCACTACAAAAACAGTATTTTATACAATGAACATGTTATGACAGATATTGAGACGTGAATTAATAATTACGATTTGAGCTAATAGTCGTGTATTAAAATTAAAAGAGTGCGTTAGTAGCCAGTAAGTGTGAAATGCAAATTAACTCAAATATTTCTGCAGTATCATGACTGATATTGAACAATAATCAATTTATTTTCAATACTTCCTATATACTCATAAATTGCATACTGAAATTTGAGGTTTTAGTGTATACCTCTTGTGACCTGTTTCATATTTTCTGATCGAGTTAAATTCCCTATTTCGCTCTCGCTGCTACACATTTTCACCTTTTTTATTTGAAAAATAGACACATTTTTGAAATGTATATTTATTACAACCAATTCTATTAGTTATAAGTTATAAACTTATATCATAATGAAAAATTTGTAACAATAAACTTCATCAGAGCACAGGTACCAAATATTTAATAAATTCATTAAAGTATAGTAGATATATTTATAAGTATTAAAAATGATATGAAACCTTCAATTTTGGTAGGGAGTTCACGTTTTTTCTAGTGGCATAGCAATTCTGGTTTTTAGACAAGTTTGCCACATTATTATTATCTTTACAAAAGGGTTAAACTCGTGCGTGATATATTATCTATAGTATCCTGCACTCATGATATATTATATAGTATCCTGCCTGTGGAATCTTCGTAGGTAACTTCATTACCGCTAGCTGCCTGAACTAAGCCGCTTGGTTATTTTTGTGTTTGTGTAGACAGTTATGATATCATAAACAACAATCTGCTAATCAAGTACTCAGTCTTCTAAAACTCGATACCACTTAATAAATACCTCCCTGTAATAATTCAAGTAAATTATTATTAGAGACACGTAATGTTTTATATTAAGAACAAATGAAATTGCACAATTTACTAGCATGCATTAAAAATATGTCGCGTGTCTGTCGTATTTTAGTATATAATAGCATATACTTTAACTATTAATTTTTACTGGTCCGTTTTACTGAAATTGTAAATGCACTATCATTTATAGTGACCCAAATAGCGGCGTAATATTAAATATCTCGACTGCACGATGCTATTGTTCGATACAATTTAAAAATGTTCAGCATATTGTTTTTTGGAGATTACATTTTGTAGATATAGCACAAAAAAATTAAAATAGATATTCAGAAGTGCATTTAAGACTTATATTTTCGATTTATTATTCCTCACTATGTATATATATATATATATATATATATATATATATATATATATATATATATATATATATATATATATATATATATATATATATATATATATATATATATATTAGCTTTGAAATTCTTTGCTATTCATATTTGTTTTGTGAAAAGTAATCTTGGGTTTGTAGCATTTCATTACATTGAGAAATAAGCAAATAGACGAATAAGAGGAAAGATATACTTACCAGTGCTATATCTGGACATACATACGGAAATTCGTTTCGGTGTGTATAGTGGTTCATTTCCTATGTATGTCCAAATATAGCACTGGTAAGTATATCTTTCCTCTTATTCGTCTATTTGCTTATTTCTCAATGTAATGAAATGCTACAAACCCAAGATTACTTTTCACAATATGTATATATATATATATATATATATATATATATATATATATATATATATATATATATATATATATATATATATATATATATATATATATATATATATATATATATATATATATATATATAAAAACCAACAACTAACATTAAGTAACAAATAGAAAAAATATACCTTTTCTCATATTTTGACGATCGTGTTAAAACCGCAAATGGCCAAGTTATAGTACCCACTATGAAATAAAAAGTTGCGTACCAGTAACTTGCCATACAACGGTTTTAACCTATACTACTTTTACCTATGTATGCCTTAATTTACATTATACAATTGACCATATTAGTTAGGTTATGATCTCAAATTGGCGCGGTATTGTCAAATCATCAAGATCAAATGTATTGATGTCTTACGGGGACTCCAGTTCAGGGCGTTGTAGACGTGATATAGACAGTGTCTTAGTGAAAAAAGTTGTATATATTCATTGTTTGATATTTTATTTGACTGAGAGAGTGTTAAATTATTGATTAAACATTATCAAAATAAAAATATTACCAATTTTAGAAGACGATGTTTGTATGAAAAACGTATGTTGTTGCTTGATTCAATGGTTCAGAGAGGAAGGGGTTTGACATAATATAATAATATGGTCCTTGAGAGGTAGGTACCACAGTATCTGTGTAGGTACTGTAAGGTTTTTGGATAAACTTATTTAATAGAGAGTTTCTTACATAATAAATTATAATTTCATTGTGTTAATTTAAAAACCGGCAATATTTGTGGCAACATCGCTGAATTTGTATTATATTTGTGTCATAGGTAACTTCTAATCTCATTTAATTTTGATTTACTTATTTCACGTATTGCAGTTTTCATCACAGACTTATCTGTTTTTTTCTGATCGCAAATAATTGATTTTGAGTATTGGTTGGAAAATGGGTGAAAATAGAGTACCTACCTAATCAAACTCGGAACCATAAGTGATTTTTTCCTAGAGGCCAGAATATGTAGTCTAAGTTAACTTAAAATCTTTTCAATTTGATGACTAATTAAATTTATTAAAAGTACATTTTTCAGTATCAGCATCAACTGATGTATCTTGTTGTTGGTTGCCCCGACCTGAACAGAGTGTGCATATGATAGGAATAAGTGCAGAACATCTATTCGATCGAAAGGTATAAAGAACAATACCATTGTTTTTCCAAGGCTTTTCCGTTAGTATCATAAAGTTTGCTGTGCGGTATATGTTTAGTTAGTTAATGAAAAACATTACATAACAAAACTGTCCATATAAATAATAAACCGGTGTCTAGGTAGGTACTTACCGGATTATTATTTATATGAAGAAATCCACATTTGAGCCCATTTTTTCCATTATTCTTTCATAAAAGTGTACATAGTAGGTATATTATTACATCATTAATGTAAAAAATCGATAAACATTGACCAAAATAGTAATAAACAAATAAACAACCAACCGACAATATAACCCTTAACCTTACTTTTACAGCTGGGCTGACGCTCTTGCGTAAGAAATGTTAAAACTAATACGCGACCTACGTCCATGGAAAACAGACAATTTAACTTAAAAGCATTTATTTAATTAACTCATGGGTCTAAAAAAATAATTTGGACTTGAATTGTAGAGAAATATGTTTAATGTTTGACGTATAATAGGTTTAAATACTAAGAAATGCCCAAAACCCGAGAAAGTCCCGTCTGAAAATCACACTTTTAAATCTCCCATAAGAAATACATGGCAGTCAAATTTGCTGAAGTGTGTTTAGGAACCCATTTCAAATTTCGCGCCGGGATTTTGAAAACCTAACTAATATGGTCAATTTAAATCCTATTTGCACATTATCAAGACAACTTACCTATAGTAAGCATTAGATTCGTAAATGTTACGTCATAAAATAACACGACCGGATATTTTAGCCAATTCGTCTATAGGTTTGTTCTCACAGCTGTAAGAAACAAGTTTCTAGCAAATAATCATGCGCAATAGGGCAAACCGCGTTCGTACAGCAATTTCCTACAGGTTTCAAACTAAAAGTACGCTGTTCGTACAGAAATTTCTGATTATCACCTGATAGTCAGACCAGTTTTCGGATCTTTTTCAAGTAGAGCGTCCGGAGCATGCGTATTATGAAAAGTGGGTGTAAACTTTAATCACAGAATACATCTAACCTAACTTTCTGACCTCATAATCTATTAATGGGCGTTCTGTGACCTGACAGTGTGTTTTTAAAGTTTGCTTTTTACTTTTTATACAAATAACCAACAACATGAGCGATGTTGAATCTTCTGGTGAGGAATCTGAAGTATCAGACTTTTCCGATTCGGGCACGGATACAGACTTAGAAGATTTACTTGAGGAACGTGTGAGACCCAAAAATGAAAACTACATTGATGATACTGTTCTCCAGTTTAACAGAATAGAGTTTATGGATCATTTTAGAGTCAGTCGTGAAGTGGCAAATAACATATCTCAACGATTTGCAGATTCTGAATACTATAAACAGCAGGCAGGGTCATATGGGAAAATAACCCCTTTACAGTATACTTACATCTTTTTATGGCATGCGGGACACCAGACAGCAAGTTTTAGGGATGTCGTAGATAGATTTAATATCACCATTAGTGTTCTACACAAAGTCATAAAAAGAATGACATATTTTTTAAGTAATCTTGCCCCCGAGGTTATTAGATGGCCAAACAATGAAGAGAAATTAGAAATAGAACAATATTTTCGATTTAAGAATGGATTCCCAGGCATTATTGGGTTAATTGATGGAACTCATATTAAAATAGATAAACCCCAGGAGGATCCCGACTCCTATATTAATAGGAAGGGGTTCTACTCAATTCAGGTAGGTTAAACTCAGGAATTTATATGTTTATCTAATAAATCAGTAAGTTTAATATATCAGGAAGACAATAAAAGTTCCCGATGAGGGACCTCAATTAAGCCAACGTAATCAGTGATAAAAAGCTGTACCTATTTAATAACTTCGTTGCTTTAAAAAACATACTATAGGCTAATGTATGTATTCTATAAGATTATTTCTTTTCAGGTTCAGTTGGTGTGTGACAATAATCTTCAGATTAGGGATTTGTTTACAGGATATCCAGGATCCGTGCATGATGCCAGAGTCTTCAGAACATCTCCATTGTGCGAGACATTGGCACAAAAATGTGGAGAATTTCACCTACTGGGCGATAGTGCTTATCCGTTATCCAAATATCTGTTAACACCTTTTCCTGATAGAGGACTTTTAACGCGACAACAAATTAATTATAATATGCAACATTCTAGCAACAGAATAAGAATTGAGCACTGTAATGGTGTGTTGAAACAAAAGTGGCGTCAATTATACCATGTGAAGTTAAGGGACATTAGAACCATTTCAACTTCATTCGAGCATGCTGCGTTCTACACAATTTAGGCTTACAAGATGGTGTTGTGTTAGACATAAATGAGGAAGTTGCAGAACCTGCTGAAGAAGCTCCTATTGTAGATTACAATGATTTAGACCAGAATATACAGGAAGATCTAAATGCAGTAGAAAAAAGGAATCAAATCGTAAATACCCTTATGCAATAGTTACAATATAATAACAAAAATAAATCATTTTATATACAGTGATTCAGAAATGAATGCAAAGAACTAATGCACATATTCCTGAAATCAAAATAAGTCAAATCATTTTAACATAGGGTCAAAAGTGTTTTGTTTCTAATGTACCGGATTATATTTTCTATGAACTTTTAAGACTCATTTTGGAAACGAGTCATTTTCAACTAGTTTTCATGTGAACTTTCTTCTTGTTTTTGTGACAAGATTCGAATATGCTAATTAATTATTTGCACCTATTACTGAATTACACCATGTAATGTATTTATTATTTTAACTTAAAAACCAACGATACTTCTAATTAGATATATGTATATTCGAGCTAAAAGTAGGCATTGCTTAGATGCTATAATAATGTGCTTTTTTTAATTTTTAACATATTTTCAATTCAATTATGACTATTCTTTTATCTTGTTACTATATTTTGTTACTATTACGTTTCAGATTAGCTGTAGAATATTATTCTTCCATTGTTTCGCAATAAAATAAATAATAAACTTTGTTGGTGTAAGAAAACATTTATTCGACATAACGACCCCTTACATTTTCCCTCACAAAAAATAACATTATATATTCGTCCAAATTAACAGCAGAAAAACAAAAGTAGGTAAATATTATTATATTCGATTTCTTGAATTCATCGGTTCAGTTGCACCATACTCATAAATATTTTTTGTTTTTTAAAAATTCGTTCCTTTCTTTAATCAAGATATTTCTTTCTTCCATAGCCTTAGCCTTTATCTGCTGTACTTCAAGTTTTTCCCTTTCTATTTTCAAGCGTGCTTCCTGGTATTCTCTTCTATCCTGCCTCATGTGACTTAAAGTTAAATTTCTATTGATTACAGGAGTCTTTTTACGTTTCAAGTTACTTCTAGTTTGCAAAGTACTTGTAGAAGCCTTTGGGGTTTCTGGGTATGTTACATTTTCTTCTGATACTTCATCTTGTGGCATCTTCTCAGTGGATTCATTTGATAGTAACACAACAGGCTTCACATTTTTTTTACCTTTAAATATTTCGTCCATTTCTTTAGCATATTCAAAATATTTTTTTCCTTCTCCGGTTTTGTTCTGGTTATCCACGTATTTTTTATAAGCCCGCTCCAAAACCCTCCAACGGTTTTCTACATGACTTGGACTCATGTTCGTTTTAAGTAATTTGTTTAATTCCTGAGCTAAAATGTCCCATAGCTTCTTCAGGTTCTTTATTGCCCCGCTACCAACCTTTGGTCTATATTTCTGATATAAGTCCAAAAGTACTTTTGTTTGATTTATGGACCAAATAACTGGAGCAGAATTTGCTGAAGCCAGTACCAGTACCTCATTTGTAGTTGAGGCCGATGGTAACACAAGAAACTCGGAAAGATCTGAAATAAACGAAAAATACGTATATTTACAGCTTTATGCTTTATGGGAGGTTTTAATATATGTTTGGTACTAAATAACACGTTAAGTAAAGTCTGTTTTTACAAAACGAGTATATTTCCATAGCAAAATGTTGTAACAGTGTTGATATAGAAACTTACTCGTTTTGTAAAAAGACAGATTACACCGTGTCGTTATACCTAAGAATTTTAAAAGAAGAAATTTTGAACTCACCGCTTTCACTGCTTACAATGTCCATTTCTTTAATTCGTGGAGTTCCAATGTCGAATTGAAATATTAAAAAAAGTGAGGTTATCTGCCGGACAGAACCAGAGAACATAAAAATCTCCAATCTACCATTGAATAATTCTGTGCACATCGAGATGGTTGATTCCGTGGATTGATTCCGAAACGAACACCACCGACAATTTGCTGTTCTTAGAGACTGTTTGCAATCGATCAGAAATTGGAATATTTTTGACATGCGCATTTACGTTAGTTTGGAAACTGTTACAAACCGATTTGAAATATCCTGTGAGAACAAACCTAATATGTGGTGTTTGGGAAATTATTAAAAATAGCAACTTCCGGTCCTGATTTTCATGAGTAGGTACCTATACCATGATGTAATAACAGCATGAATTTTCGGGGTATAGTAGATTCGAAGTATATTTTGGTAGACTGTGATTCCATGTGCAAGAATGTCTAGGTCTGCCTGGTTTTTTCCTGCCCTGGCAGGATCAACAAGCAGGTGACAGACCTGGTTTAATTGCGCCGACATTTTTCGATTCGCGGACGCCATCGAAACAATAGCATGAAATTTTCTCTGCAAATAGGTTTTGGCTTACCTTTTCCAATAAACTGCCTCTGCCTCGGAAGTCGAGTTTTTTCGACTCCGCGTGGAGTGAGCGTTGAAAACACATAATGTTTTTTATAGATATATTACGCATGTTTTATGATTAGTTTAATAGTATTGAACCTATTTTCAGGCCACTATTTCATTTTCTCGAATTTTGTTCGGTACTTTTCACATAAACCGCATATTTCATATTTACTGCTCTGATTTGTAATAAGATTATAATATATATGACACATCTCAGCGCCAATACACTTGATTAAAAATCTGACCTCGATAAGAGGAGGAGGAGTGGTACCATCGCTCTTTACCCCTAATATCTATGTAGGCCGAGACCACCTCGTAAGGGGCACGTTTCATGTGACCCTTCCCACAAATGTAATCACTGTCACGCGCAGTGTCAAGTTGCGCAACTTCCCCCGGTCCTGGCTGATGGGCCCCACCGCTAAAGCCTTGCTTCTGGTACTTGACTCTTGACTCTCTTCGCCGGTGTGAATTACCCCCGGGAGTGTCATGCTGGGTGTTCGAGATATCCTTCCTGTTTCTCGCCGGGCATAACTAGAGCTCGACTACACGGCACTCAGTTTCGCATGGGAGGATATGAGCATTGTAGTTCAGGATGGAGCTCGCGATCTGATCTGTTTCATTGTGTTATTATGTTCGTTTTCTTATTGTTATTGGTTTATTATCGTGTTTTGTCATTATTTTTGTAGTTTTATTGTTGTTCTTGTGTTTTATCGTTACTTTTATAATTTTATGAATGTTTGAATTTTGCACTGCTTTGGCGTTATTTAAATATTCTTATCATAAAGACATCGAACATATTATATGGCAGGATGCAATCCTGGAAGCACAGTTTAATGTGTGGCTACTTTGTACAAGTAATGCAAACCAGAAAACTGAAACTGGGCTATCCATTATAAAGATTCCATATGTAGATTCTATATAGAGCTTCCATATAGAGATCCAAAACATCCTGAGATATGAAAGGTGTGGATAAGAAGGTGCTATAGGAAGGATGCTTTTAATCCTGCTAACCAAAGTATTTGCAGTAAGCACGTTCATAAAGAAGATTATGAAGATTTGTGCCGTGCTAAGATAACTAATGTAGCTCCAAAAAAAATTAAATCTGCGGCTATATATGTTTATTTTCCCTCGTCTTATAGGGTCTTATATAGTCGTCGCTTCAGTGAGCTCAGCGAGAGTGTTGCGGCTATATTATTCTTTAGGCTAAGTCTGTATCTTATCTCAGTTTAAGTGTTCTTTTACAGTTGGATAAATAAAGGCCAGATTTATATATCAATTAGTGTTATTTTATTGTACTTAATACGTACGTAATACAATATATTTTATAAATAAATAATATATTTAAAATAAGTTTTATTTAAAATCATGACTATTTTCAGATTGATTTCATAAACTGTATGTACAGTACATAAAGTAAACACTTCGTTTGTGTATAGTAGAACTTACGCAAATAATAATATTGTTGATATTACAAGTACAACACTAATCGTAACAAACTTATTAAGAAAAATAGGTACCTAATAGTAATTTCTTTAACTAATTCCTAATTTACACATTTTTCCATTTCTGATTGGGGGAAACAAAATGCTGTATAGATATTTCACAAAACTGTAGGACCGAATAAGTATATTGAGGTGCACAGGGTAATTAAAGGAAATAAAGTTTAACTGGGAGGTGCTTACATTTGTTTTTTAGATTAAAGTACAAAGAGTTTAATATGGAGATACCTACCACAAATGAGTATATCTGCCTCATTATATGCGTATACTTATTATATAATTCTTGTTACCAAGCCTGCATGTGAAAGTAAACACGAACATTAAATCTGCACTCTGCTGCCAATAACCATGCATAGCGTTATATTTTTAACAACCATGCACACAATAAAACAGATATTAGTAAAATAAAAATATAATTTCTTGCTTCTAGTCTTATTATGAGTAACAAAAAAATGCATATAAATTAAAATTTTCGCTCATATTTCACCAAATTTTATAACACTATTTACCTAGCTCCTTTATCTTGCTGATTGCTGAATTAAATTATTTTGTTATTGCAATTCTTTTTACATATTCTCAGCGTCTCTATATATACCTATATATATATCATCTAAATATGTTCTTTAATAGAAGTGCGTGGTTCTAAACCATAAATAATGATTTATATTAATATGGATATTTATCAAAGAACGTAATTGGATAACCGAAAATAAATATAAAACACCGATGACGTATTCCCGCCTCAGAAATGCCGCAATACTATTGGACGATTCCAGGTCAAAGTTTGTGGCAACCTACTCCTTTAGTAATCTTGGGTATTACCATCTACTATTCCCCGCAATTTATTATGTAATGGTAAGTGCCCACTCATGAAAAAAAAGGCCGTGAAAATAAAGCCCGGTCGTGTTATTTTATGACCTAACGTTTTACGCTTGTACTACGTCTAACACTTGTAACTACTACTTAAATATATATATATATATATATATATACCTTAAAATGCAGAAGCACCACCAGTGCTTATAGTGCTTACGCACCACCAGTTTACAGTTCACTGAAGTTTTTCTTCGGAACTATATGTTCCATTATTTGAACCCCTTTTTTGAAGTGAATACTTCATTCGCCGCATAACAGTGATTTTTGAAGGTCGCGTCACGACACGTTTTATAACATTTTAGTCTCGCAAGTGAGATAAAGCATATGACATATATGAGGGAGAGAGAGAGAAAGAAACGGAGATATCGAATGTAGCTTTGACTTGGGCAACGATCCCCCACAAGTGTTCTAAAGCGGAAAGCAATTTGATATAATGAGAAACAGAGATATCGAATGTTAACCTCTTATTTTACAGCAGGATGATAGAAGGCTATTAGCATTCAAAATTACTACTTTAGGTATTCTTGCGGTATGAGAAAAGTTGATCATTAGCCTTAAAATGGTATACTACTGTCGGTTTAATTTCAAAACTAGTAGAAAACTGAACTTGTTAGGTTGCCCATCAAATTTCTTTAATCAAGCTTTCATATTCCTTTCAAACATTAATAACATTTTCCCTTAAATCTTCCAAGGACGATTTAATAATTTTATGATGACTTAATTCCAATGTGACTCTTACGTAGTTTATCTTGAATTGATGCAATTTTGTTTACTTACGTTAATAATAATTCAATATTACAATGGTTCTCAAATGACTCGTTTTTTTTTACACTTAATTTTTATCACCATAAATAAATAATATACTATCACTGTTATAATGATTCCTAAAATAAAAATATACGTCATTTATTACGAATTTTATAGTTTGTTAAAACGGCTTTTTGTCTAATATACAATTGATGAATAATTATGTAGGTATATTCATCGGTACAACCCGGTATTAGGAGTCCTGTATACCACCTAACGCACCCGTACAATTTGTTTCAGATGTCGGTTGCCTTATACTCTAACAGGCACATACCAACCTGACATAGGTATCTAGCCCTAAGCGACGAGCGACCCTAAAAAAAAATAACGCCTACTAAGTAACTGTATTAGAAATTAAAAACAGTGCCCCATGCAGTATTAAAGGTGGAAAAAACAAGTCTGAAACTGCCTGAAAAGTTTTAAATATATTTCCAAGAAGAATCAGACCAGATGTTTTCCAACTATATGCTCTAGAATGGTTCGATAATCATGTAATAGTGTATTACGTACAAGAGTGGTAAAAAGCATATTACGTCAGAAGTCGTAAGAAGCAAATAATTGTAAAAATTGTTGTATGCATGTGTGAAAAGTTGAAAATGATCCACGTGGCGGACCTTTAAAAATTCCAATAATGAATAATTTATGTAATATTTTTGGAGGGTTCATCTTGGGATAGTAGCAATAAAACGACTGATTAGATTACTTGACGTTTCGGTCCCTTTCTTGGGCCTTTTTCAAAAGAGTATTTTATTTTGTGACAAAATAAAATACTTTTATTTATTTAGTATTTTATTTTGTCACAAAATAAAATACTCTTTTGAAAAAGGCCCAAGAAAGGGATCGAAACGTCAAGTAATCTAATCAGTCGTTTTATTGCTACTATCACAAGATAAACCCTCCAAAAATATATAAAGATAGCAAAGAAATTAGAAGATAAAAATTTATGTAATATATCTATGGATTTAACCATGTATAACAAGGTTTGAATGTTTAAGACTATTGAGTCTACGCACTCCATCATTGCAAGAATATTTGTTATTATTATAATCGCAAAACCGTGCACTTCGTCATTGCTTATAACTTCGACAACCGCACATTTAGTTTGCTTATAAGTTTTTTAAAGTTAGGTGCGAGCTTAGATTAGTGTGGCACATATCACAGTCTGTTAAGAAGTTAGTTAGTTGGGTATAGACGGAAGAGAAAAGTTGTGGAAGGAAGAAGTTACCAGCACTACAACCCGGAGAAAATCAAAATTGCGTTAGAGGAAATTTCAATTGACCCTGCATACCCAGCTGCAAGTCGAAGAAATTCGGTAACACGTAGTCCTTCCCTTCCAAGACGTGTGGGATAGAGGACACATAAGACCGGTTGGCCATCCTATTGTCCTGTCGGTCGTGGAGGAAGGCATACTTGTGGACATTCTAAACGAAGTGGCTTAGGGGTCTTACCCGTTGTCAAAATTGTATGTAAGTAAAATCAAATATTACCTCGAAAACCAAGGTAGAATTACTAATTTCCAAGAAAACTTGCCTGTAAAAGAGTATTTTATGAAACGCCATATTCTCTCCCATCGCCTGGCAAAACATATAAGCCGTTCTAAATCATCCGTTTCAAGGGGATTATAAGGGATTTTTTGATAATGCTCGCGAAAAATTGGAAAGTATGTCACCCGATAAGATTTTTAACTTTGGCGGGACGAACTTGACGGATGACCCCTGTGACAAATGTGGTGGTTCTAAGGGGAACGAAAAGAGTCGAAAACATATTATGAAACATTCAAATATGGCGGTATAATAATATTATGTCAAATATATATTATTATATGGTGGTATTATTCATATATGGCGGTATTAATATCTTGTATGTGCAAGTGCAAGTGGTGTAAATCTACCGCCCATTGTAGATTACAAATCAGAATATTCCTACAAAAATTGGTGTGTTTGATGCCCGCTATGAAGCAAGTTTGATGTCAGCAAAATCGGCGGGTAGTATTCCCGAACTTTCGAACGATGGTATCGACAAATGTTTCTTCCTTACGTGGAAACATGCCAGGGGAAAAACTTGTCGTAGGTAATAACCTTGCATCTCACTTTACACTACTAATGTAGTATATCTTGGTAAAGAAAACAACATTTCATGCAACGTTTGAATGTTGAATTATTTAAACCCTTGAAAAGTCACTGTTATAAAGTTTTGGAAACCTGGAGAAAGGAAAATAGGTTAAGAGAGCACGGAAAATTAAATGCTGCCAATTGGGAGCAGAATTCACGCCTGCACGCAATGGCTTAAAAAATATGGAATGGTTTTCTTAACGATCCAAGCCAAATCCTTAAGGTCATTCCAGGTGAAGAGGATAGAGATGCAACCAGCGTTATGCGAGTTCTTGACGCAAGCCTCATAGGGCTCAGACAGAAGCGAGAGCTTCGAGAAAGCGTGGGAAAAAAATAAACACTGAATGTGCAATTTCCGTCGAACAGCCTGAGCAGCATATTCCTGAACAGCATAAGAGGAGCAAGGTTCAGAAAAAGCAAAAAGAACTTGTGGTAAAAAAACACAAAGATAGAACGGAAGAAAAATACAGATATTTATGATTAATCTAGCACAATTTCCAGAATAAGTACAAACACTGAATAGGAACCTAGAAACGATGAAAATTACATTATTTGCAAATGTGATGTGCAATTAACTTAGGCTCCGGGTTTTCACGTTGAATTTATGTTTCCTTCTAGTCTTTTTAATATTAAGTTCTGTTTTCGGCTATATTATTTATGTATTATATAAAATACACAATAAAAATACGACAAAAATCTGTATTCGTAATTAAAAAAAACATTTCTTAAAATTACCAAACAAGTTCCGACCTTGGCTTAGAATATAGCTAGGAATAGATAGAAAAACCTATAGTTGTCGGTCAAATTGTTTCAAATCAGCAAAAAAAAAATTTTCGAAATCACCCAGAACCGGGAGACAAGAAAAACCTGCCGAAGTTGCACGGTTTTACGGTATGTTGCAAGTAAAAAATATATTATATTATACTTATATGTTTTTATATAATATTTGCATCGAATTATTAAAAAAATAACGTTTGGAAGTTTTTATACTTTTGTATTCAAAAATATTTATTTTTTATACTGAATTTTCAAAAATAGTTAGTTCTGCTAGACATTGTATCAAAATGTTTAAACAATATTGTTTGGTTTTTAATGTTTAAACAATATAAATGCGTGCCTGCGCCAGCTGGAATGTTTTTGATATTGAATAATTGGATATAACCATTTAAATAAGATAATCAAAATCGGATCTGTTTTGGATGATTTAGAAATTTTAATGATTTTTCCGCATGATACAAAACACATTGGCATTCCGCACAAATTATTATTCAGGAATGGTAAGGTTCCGCTACTGAAGTGTTAAATTATATTAGTAGGCTATGTAAATAATTCGTTATTGCCCAAAATGGATATTTTATAACCTAAATCATGTTAAAAATCGATGTTTTGATTACCCTTATATTAAAATATTAGATATTAATTTCATTTGGTTATACTTTATGTGAATGAGCAAGCGCAGCGAGGCAAATTAAATTCATGCAAGTTGCATAAAGCAACTTATACTCCAGATGGCCAGATGATTTTCCTTTTTGTGAAGTAGTTATTGTTGAAGTAGAATATTGTTTTGTGATTATATATTAGATATGTCGGATAGAGAAGAAATATGTCGAAATGTCACGGTTTGTTTGATTTGATAATGTGAAATATAAAGTTATACATAAATAGTATTAAAAAATTAATATGAGCCTTTGATAATATGAAGATTTGTCCGGCAATACGTAATAATGTTATTTAAACTTTCTGTGAATTAGTGGCGGCTAGTGGAATTAGTGTGGATTAGTGGTAGCTGGAAGAGGCCACAACCCTCGTCCATCATTTTGAACCATCCCCAAAAATCATCTTTTGAACAACACGAATTTTTTGCATTTCGCAATAAAATATGACCAGCAGTACAAATTTTCTTAATATACATTTCCATGTAGCCTCTGATAATTTTATGATTATCATACCAAGAAGCTTGAAATTTTCGCTAACTTTCCGGACCTCTTTTCATTTCGTAAAATATTGCCGTTATTTTTTGCGTTGGCTGACTATTCCAAATCTGTCATTTTTCGACTTTATTGAAAAAGTTTAATTCAGTGTTACCTCGTTTTATTACCAGGGAGTTGTTTTTATTTACTTTAAACCTGCACCGTTACATATTTCACGAATCTGGCTATACAACGGACGATTCTGACCCGACAATATAAGCCCGAAGGAGCAGGCCCAGAGTCCCGCGTAAATTACGTTATTTTAATCTCCTCGCGTGGAGGGGGAATCATATCGGAACCATATCGGAATTATATCGGCCTCACCGTGGTGTAGTGGGAAAAATTAATAGGGCATGCCCGGCGTATGGAAACAACGAGATATTGAAACAATTATTTTATTCTGTGATTTTTGATAAATGTAATAGGTAATTGAAAATTAGTTTATTAATAATTTTTTATTTAGGAATTATCGAATTGGCCTCAGTTGCTTCAAAGGACGTGCAGCCACTCGTATGAACTGAAACTGTCATATTAGTACACTAGCAATGACGAGTATTAAAACAAAAGCAAATCTTACTTAGTAGGTACGTCAACTTAGGTCGCAGATAGAATGTCTTACATTTCATTTAGGCATTCACATTATCCGCATATCAACAATCTATAACCTGAATATTTTCAGCTGTAAGAGGTTGTGAAATATTGAATTTAAATTTCTATTGAACCCCTGCGAAGGCGCCTGAATATTTCATGTTTCCAGTGAGTGTTGAGTAAATATAGTTGAGTTTTAAAGCCTCATGGATTTGTCAGTAATCATATATTAAGTTGAATCATGTTGCTTACTTTTTATTAAAAGGATTTTCTTAGAAGAGTTAAAATTTATAAATAAATTTGTAATATTACACAAGGTTCATTAATTTCAATGGAAATGAATCAAATATATAGAGCAAAGCGTACTACAAACTTACTGTATGGTATCGAGATATAGACGGCGGCATTCGTGATTTGTATATTTTGTAGTGAAAAATTTGCGATTGAAATTAAAGCTATACAATTTACATTGGACACAGGGGCACGGCTGGTCAGCTATTGATTTATAACCCAAACTGAGAATTCAGCGGTCTATTATCTCGATATTGTGCAGTAAATGTACCGATTTTTTTTTGTTTTATTTATTCAAATCAATATTTGCCATTTCTAAATTTAAAGTAATATTAGCTAAAGAAAGTCGATTTTAAACGTATTGTTAACACAAGACAGAGGCATACCCAGCTCAATGTTTATAGAAAAAATATCTGATGAGGAGATAATTCAAATTACAAAACAATTAAAACCCAAGAATTCTTAGGACGTATATGGTATGTGTCTTAATTTAGTTAAAGAAACCATACATCTCCTCAAATAACATTTCTTATTTATAAGTGTTTCAAATACGGAATATTCCCAAAACCCCTAAAAAACGGCAAAAGTATTACCAGTGCTTAAGTCGGGCGAAATAGACTATGACTATAGTCTGTTCACTATAGAAAGACAGACAGACAGGACGGACGTACAGACGAACGCATATATTATGGTAGGTCAATAAAATAAGATATCAATAAGATAAGAGAAATAGATTTTATTAAAATAATTGTGTAAATATATACCTTGCAGCAAGTTAAAAAAATAATAAAATGTACTATTATATATATATATATATATATATATATATATATATATATATATATATATATATATATATATATATATATATATATATATATATATATATATATATATATATATATATATATATATATATTTTGTGAAAAGTAATCTTGGGTTTGTAGCATTTCATTACATAGAAATAAGCAAATAGACGAATAAGAAGGAAAACATACTTACCAGTGCTATATCTGGACATACATACGGAAATGAACCACTA
>CAXKVY010008289.1:0-36605 GCA_964058915.1 Tetropium fuscum
CCATTAAGCACTGATGTTTCCGCAAAGTTATTGTTCGCCTCTAATTGGATATTAAGCTGCAAGGACTTTTCGAAGTTTTCTTCTGGCGGCCCTGCTTCTGATATTTTGTCTAGATTTAGGACATCATCGGTTATTTCTATGTCTGCCAGTGATTTGCCTTTAAATTCATTACCCTTCCCCGCATTTAATAGAAGTAATAGTTTTGCCACTTTAGCTGTCTGATACAAATCTTCTGAAAGTCTGAAATAAATTTAAATTGATTATTTATTACATAACAATACAAATTTTATTAGAAAAATTTTTTTTATTATACCGACATCATAATTCTTATTTAAAAAAAACTAAAAAGCGTACATAAACACATTAAAGCACCCCGTGTTTTAAAGATTGCTGGGCAACAACTGCAATTAACTAAATATTTTATTTGTCAAATTATGTCATATTTATTTGCTAAGTTAAATAAAGCGGCCTACTTTGTATAAATGTATTAAATTTGACGAAAATTGTATTGATTTTATTTTAATTCGTGGCTTTATTTAGCCCAAAAGCTGATGCATGTATAATAAAAAATAGCGTTTAATACACATAAGTGCTTTAAAGGCTTACTTAGAAACTTGTATCATAATACATATACTATTTTTCTACAACTACATTAAAAATCTCGCTATTTGTCGCAACTTTCTATCACAATCAAGAATGATTTATTTTGCGCTATTAATACACAAGTAACTAAACACTATGTTAAAATGTAAATATCTTAAAGTTTTTAATAGTGATCACACCTGTAAAATTCCAAGTGAGTCTTTTCAGTGTGTCCCATAAATTTTGCAATTTGATGCATCTCATCTTTTTCTAGACTCATAATTTGTAAAATGGTGGCAATCTGTTTTCGGAATCTGGTACTGGTCAATAGTTCTGGATGTTTGGCACCACAGTCCTTTGATAGTTTTCTTAATACAGAAGTTCCAGCCATCCATCTGTCCGAGTGAGGACTGGCAAAAATGTATTTATTTGTTTTAGGTACAATATCCGTTGTTCTTCGAATATGTATTAAATAATCCGTAAATTTTTCTAATCGCCGTGTGAATAAAATTGGAACGGGCTTACTTCCCTTTCCAAACACTACTACACGTTTAAATGAACTACTCATGCTCTTTTCAAATTCTGTAAGGCAAGACAATAATTCATCTTGATTTACTACAGAGAATGTTTGTTCATAGGTTTGTATATCTAAATATTGTATTTCTCCGATTCTTTTACGGTTAAAAATTAAAAGCAATGCCAAAGTACACTGAGCTAACGTTCGATAATTTTCTAGAATATTTTCTGTATTTAATAACGATTGATATGCATTTTCCGCCATTGTTGAAGTAAACAAATTAAACGTTTTTACGTCCTCGGTTAATGGCAAAAGTTGTGGTCTTGCAACTTTTTTCTCATACAATACTTTGTTGGCTAAGCTTGAAACGTCATTACACCAATGCGATACAATCATATCTCGCAATGCATTAATTTCAATCAATTTCTCATTTCGGTTTTTATTAAAATCAAATAAAGGGTTTTTTGTAATAATGGCCTTTTTGGCAACATCACACATAAATTTTAGATCAGTGCCCATGTGAAGTCCTAGCGATGGAGATTTAAAAGTTAGATTTTCCGGGTCAAATCCAGCAATTGCTTTCGTTGCGGCAATAATATAATCGTACATTTCTGGTTTTAGAATGTCCATAAAAGTAGAGACTGTTGTCGATTTTGTTAAAGTTATTTTAAGCTTTGCCATTTTACGCATTTTCTGTGAAACTGCAACAATTATTTGTCGTCTTTTATGTTTTCCTAGAAGTGATTCTCCATACAAGCATATCAAAGAATCAGATCTAGTAGCTAACCCAATATTATCAGCTCTCATCATATTAAACACTTGCAAAATTCGGCTCTTGTTTATAAAATTACCCAGCAAACCTGTGGCCACCAAAAATGTTTGTGATTCCGATCGATAGTAATGTCTGGATTTTATGTTCAAGTTTTCTTGTTTAGATTTACATATCTTTCGATGCCTCCAAAGATAAGAATTTTTAAAATTGCCAAAGCAGTTTACACATATTGAGTAATTTTCTTTGTTATTTTCATCCTCCTCATTAAATGGAATTTTACGTGTTGGTTTAATTATATTTTTTTCTTTTCGTAGCATGAAATTTCCTTTTCGCCTTAATAACACAATGGCAGATCTCCTGTCGTTACTTTTAAGTGGCATATCTAAAATCCTTTTTACTGTTTCTTCTTCGGAATGATGACGAAACAAATGTCTTGAAAAATGACCTACTTGCTCGAAACAAAATGGGCATAAGTCTTTGTCGCCAGAAAATGGGCAAAGTGTGAATAAGTTTGATGGAGTACTTGCACTAACCTAAAATAAGCAAGTGAGATAAATACATATATTAAATTTTGCTATTTTAAATGAAATTCGTAGTCTAAACTTAAATAACCACATAAAGCAAACTGATTTTTAGGGCACAGTTGGCAGTCCATTTTAATAATTTAAAATGGATAATAAGTTAAACAGTTTTAATTAGATCCTGACCAGGTCAACGTTGTTGAAGAAAGGCGAAATGTCAAATGTAAACTCAGAAAAGCATTTTGGTTTTACAATAATTTAATTATCTAATTTGCCACTAAAGGAATTAGCAGAACGCAGAACCAAAAAATAAAAGTAAAAATTTGTGTTACATTTCACATTTTACTTCTTACTGCCTTTATTTCAAAACAGTTGGAACTTTGATAAATGTTTATGTAAAATACTACTTAGTAAGTTATTCTTTTTGAAAATTATCACAATTCATTTAAGCTAACATTTACAAAAAATCACCTTAACGCCACTTTTCTCGCTTGTTTTCGGTTCATTTTCTGTTTGAAGGGAGGGAATTACAATATGATTATCGTCATTAGAATTAGATTTGAACCGTTTTAATTTTTTTTTTGGTTCAGATCCATTTTCTGATGATACTAAATATTCATTATTATAGTTATAGTCTTGACCATTAAACTTCTGAAGAACAAAATTATTATGTATTGTTTTGTTGGTGATCTTTTTTATTTGAGGTTTCACACATGTCTGTGTATTTTCTGAATCGTTGTCTGAAAAGGATGAATGGCTGCTTTCTGATGGTATGTAATCACTACCCGATGATATGAAGTCAGTAAAGGTTTGCTCAGAGTATTGATCATTACATATTTTTTGCTGATCTTTATCTTCTTTATCATCAGTCACCTTTAAAAAAATTAAACATTAATATGACAATTTGAAAAGGAAATCGAGATTGCTAAACTTCCATTAAAATAGATCACAAACTATATTTTCTCACCTGAACGTCTGAATCTGTGGGTATGTCGTTAAATAGGCTTTTCTTTACTTTTTCTCGGTCTTCACTAATTTTATTTAAAAATGGCTCAATATTATCATTATTATTTTGAGGAGATGACGGTAAACTACTCAAAAAACACTCTATTTTTTCTTGTAGTGTTATAATAGGTGATGGATCAATTAGCTAAAATAAAATAACAATGGAGTACTCATTTAATAATACCTAATATTTAAAATGTTTTGCTTCCCGCTAAGTGACAAAAAATATTATATTGTAATTTTTTGTTTTGTTTATACATATATCATTTAATACTAACCGAAGAAATTAATTTAGTGGCAATTGGTATATCTAAAAAAATATTTTGGTTGCGATCTTTAAATTCATTTGTAGTCTGTTTATCAATTGCCAACTTTGACGATCCACGTTCGGAACTAATTGATGGAGAAATATACTCAGTTGCATTTTCTCCTATAGAGTTATGTTGGGCATTGACGGGCGGGGAAATGTGGTCAGGTTCCTGTTCTCCTGTAGTGAGTTTATCAATACCCAAATTTAAGGATTTATGTCCAAAACCGATTGATGAAGAAATGTACTCAGTTTCATATTCTCTTATAGATCCATGTTCGGAACCGACTGATGGAGAAATGTAGTCAGTTTCATTTTCGTCCATAGAGTCTTCATTATGAGTGCATTTTAAAGATCCACGTTCAGAACTGACTGTCCGAGAAATGTATTGAGTTTCAGAAATGCTGTTGTCTGTAAACCAACAAAATTTTTTTTCCTCTGCTTTAAAGATCCACGTTCAGAACTGACTGTCCGAGAAATGTATTGAGTTTTAGAATTGAACAATAATTTTTTTTGCTCTGCTCTTAAACTTTATTTTCATTAAATGTTTTCAAAATTTGATATAAAGGCATTTCAGACAGTTAAAAAATCTTAAAGTGACTTAAGTACTAAAATAAAATATTTTTAATTTTCTGAAGTTCTCTAGACATCGCGCGAGTAAATCGTACATTCCAGGTCCGTATCTAGCGTATCATACATCTACAATATAGCTAAAAATAGAAGTTTTGTTGTTTTTAAAATGCACTGTAAGTTCTTTTTAAAACGCACTGTAGAGATGCATCTTTAGTTGAAGATGAAGATTTTTAGTAAATTTTGTTTAATATTTAATTTACCTCTAATGAAATATATGTTTTTTTTCAATATTTTTATTTTTGTTAATTTTTATAAAGTTTGTTAATGATGTTAATGCTTTATAGATGATTTTCTTTATTTATTTATTACCTGGATATGCAAACTGGCAGGATATTCCCAAGCTTAAAATCATTTTTAAAGATAAATATAGCTAATAGTATTCATAAAAAATAACTGCTAATTACGTAAATGCCACAGATATGATAAAAATACAATAAAGCTTAAGTAGTGTTATTGTAGTTTTAAAATATTGGTCAGAACTTGTGAAATCGAATTAATTTTTTTTTTATTTTTTTACAAATTTTTTTATAAAATTTTTAAAAATTTTATAAAATTTTTTTATTTATTTTCAAAAGGCTGTAGAGAGGGCTTTGCAATTACTCGAATTTATGCTATATACCTGTACCATTGGATAGGGAGTTTTATGCTCTACGAAAAATGTATCTTGAAGTTTTGTCGAGAAGTTAACGTTTTTGAGAAAATCGCAAAAAAAATATCTTATTGGGGGTGGTTTTGGGGTAGTTTGGCTCGGGGAATCACTGGTGACTAAGTCATATAAAAGTATCCCCTAGGGAACGCAATCATGCTTAAATCAGCTTGTCCCAAATTAGTTTTCAGTTGGGCTTAAAATTCACTTAATTTTATTGGACTACTAGGTATATGAAGACATCTGCAGAAGATACAATTTATACATATACATGTAATACATTTATTACATATAACATATTTGGACTCCATCGCATTGCAGAAACTGTCTAGAAAATGTTATATAGGTAGTATGCAGTGCTGTATGTTCAGTGAAATATTAAATATTGCTGCTACTAATTTATTAGTGCTACTGTTTTGGTTACTACCAAATAGCTAAATAAAAGATAATATATATCATTTATCATATATTTAGCGCGGTGTCCTCGATGCGCCCCTGGCATGATTTACTCGCGGCCGTTAGTTATCTCACTATAAGTACTTAACTTCTTAAACTAATAATAAAAAAACTAACAATCCGTAAATAAAGTACCTATTAAGTTTTTAAAGTATAGGTACACGTTTTATAATGAAACATAGACATAACATAACATTATAATATATAAATGAAAAATGAAAGCTTGAGATGCTGTATTTAAATTTTTATCAGTTCACCTACCTTTTTTAGATGTTTTTATCATTTGAAGAATTCTGGCACTACGGGTCAACATTTTTTCACAAAATAAAGTAACATTTAAAGTCGATGTCGAAGCTTGTTAAAGTCGTTATCACTTGTACATAACCTACTTGAAGACTATTTACGCGGGAAGCACATTATCGTTATGCCGCAGGCCACAGAGAGGTACTCTGTAGTTATGCGTAGAGAACTAAAATATGTGGCAACGTGGCTGGGACGGACGGCGTCGGGAATACGCGATATTTTATATACAGCGGGACTGACAAGACTGTGTTGTAAGAAGGGTTTGCTAACGTTGATAAAATGTTTTTTTTTCCAAAAGTTTGTTTAATTCTACCCCTCTCGTGTTGTCAAGTATTGTAATGTTAAAATGTTTGTATAAGTAACATATATATTCCCGAAATGTTAATATTTCAAGTGGGTCTGTGGTGGTCTGTAAAGTGGCACGGGTCTGGCAAAGATAGAAAAACCAATATATATATATATATATATATATATATATATATATATATATATATATATATATATATATATACATCAGTGCCTCCATGTCAGCTGAAAAACACCACACTCACCTAAAAACGGTCGACCAAAAAACTCCACTCGTTCACGACTAAAAAACTCCACTCGTTCGAGGGCCGACTCACAGAGCACAAACACTTGCCAGGCCCCACCGATTCGCCGTTTTTGCGCCATTTCACTTTTTACAAAATCTTCCACTTAAACAACTGTCCATTTAGTTTAATAGTTGATAGAATTAATTCAATTAATAGATATTAAAATACACAGTGTAGGCCAAATTTTGCAGTGAGTTCTACCACGACCGCTACTGACTTGGGTATTTTGACAATTGGGTATTTATTGCGTGTTTGGTGGTAAAACACCAGGATTTTGCATTGATGATTTATAAAAACTAAGAACGAGTACGTTATCCTTTATGAATTATTACAATGCAGGCAAAATGTAGGTAGGTACATACGGAAAGCACTAGATTAAGTAGGATAGTGTAATATACATCAATAATAATGTACTTTCTTGAAAACTGAAAGCACTTCCTATTCGTATAAAATCAATCACGTCCTTTAAACTCACGAATAGCGCGCCGTTTTTTATTTTATAGATCCCCGATATTATTATACTACTTAATAAATGGAGACAGGAGACAGTTTACCTATAAGTCGCTTTAAGTGTCGATAGATCCTATATACCCTGAATTATATTTAGGGAACAGGGTCAGACTATTGTTTACATAATTAATAGGTGAGCGGATATGAATTATGTAGAATAATCTGACAGCGCTATTTGTTAAATAATGCAGGTTAGTGAGGGATATATATATATATATATATATATATATATATATATATATATATATATATATATATATATATATATATATATATATATATATATATATATATATATATATATAGATATTAATTCTTAACAATTATTCTTAGAAACCTATCAATTTGTAGTGTAACTCAATTTTGATCCTTTTTGGCGTAGCGTGGCGTACAGGTACAGATAGTTGAGGTAAATTAGTCACATCGGTTGTTTCATCTAGGACAATAGCAACTAAGCGAGTCTGTTTAATTTCAGATTAAATTTTGTTTAAAATAATCGGGAATATGCCGAATTTAAACCATTACACTAAATGATTTTTTTAAAACAAATGCCGCATATGACTTAGCTAAGTATTTAAAATTTCATCATTAAGTATTTTTCATATGTTTCTATTATCATCGGTCACTGCCTGCTGACTTTGTAGAGATCTTTTCTTTTTAAGGATTAGTATATATTTCTTCTGTCCGTGTGTTGAAATTGAACTCTGTAACAGCTGGACTGATTTTTATGAAATTTGGTGTGTATGTTTAAGTTGATTCGAAAATGGTTTTTATATTCACAATATTTCATCCGATAGAAAATATTTTTTTAGTTAATTTATATATCTATAAATTAGGGTTGTGACCAGTGAATTCGCCATTTAGTAGACGGATAACATTAAAGTTCTGTGTTGTAACGTGTATTTTCACATTGTTTCTTTTTTTTTGATACCGGAATAATGATTAATAGTTAGTAGTATTAAAAATTAACCTGTGATAAATTCCATAACACTTTTTGCGAGAAGTGAGAGTTTTTGCGGTGGCAAGGTTCCTATTTCGACGGACGGGTGCCCTCGAAGTGCGGCAGTGTATATAGTGAGGTATATATAAGATGGAAGGTGATCGAAAAATATTTATGATTAATTAAATCATCCTGATTTGGGATATATTTCCGCTTGCCAATGTTAAGGCTGTTGGAATTAGTGTTTACCATAGATGGTGTATTGTGTGGATAACCAACGCCTAATCTGAGGAATCAGGGAAAAATCTATGCCGATGCCATACCTCAATTATACACAAGTTCATCAATTCTATCGATTCCTGCTAGAGGATATATATATATATATATATATATATATATATATATATATATATATATATATATATATATATATATATATATATATATATATATATATATATATATATATATATATATATATATATATATATATATATATATATATATATATATATATATATATATATATATATATATATATATATATATATATATATATATATATATATATATATATATATATATATATATATATATATATATATATATATATATATATATATATATATATATATATATATATATATATATATATATATATATATATATATATATATATATATATATATATATATATATATATAGATGGTGTATTGTGTGGATAACCAACGCCTAATCTGAGGAATCAGGGAAAAATCTATGCCGATGCCATACCTCAATTATACACAAGTTCATCAATTCTATCGATTCCTGCTAGAGGATATATATATATATATATATATATATATATATATATATATATATATATATATATATATATATATATAATATATATATATATATATATATATATATATATATATATATATATATATATATATATATATATATATATATATATATATATATATATATATATATATATATATATATATATAATATATATATATATATATATATATATATATATATATATATATATATATATATATATATATATATATATATATATATATATATATATATATATATATATATATATATATATATATATATATGTATATATATATATAAATTGTTTTTTTCCCCCTTGTAACAATATTTGTGACAAACAGTCATTTTACTAGTACAAGTTGTCCGCCAAATCTCATCCTTCTAAATTTTTCCATAGTGGAGAAGATAAATGAAAACCATTTTACTCCTACCTAACTTCAGAGGGCTGTAACTCGGAAGGGAAGGGGTCTTAGAAAAAAATATATGAAAGACCCCCTTAACTTTTACTGGAAAATCGCCGTTTTATTGATCATTTATACTTGAATTTAAAATATTAATACCTCAACACTTTCAGTGATATTTTATGACATTTGTTTTTGACGGAACTGACATTCATAGCCGTTCTGAAGCCACATTTTATAATCATAATTTAATAATTTACTAATATACACTTTGCTGGAGAAATTATTATTAACATTTCTATATTGTTAATTAACTATAATAAATTTTCACGCGGACTATATTTTTCTCATTACTTTTCTTCACAGGTGACCGTTTACCATTCGTTTAAACGATTTCTGTTAGTGGAAAAGGGACAATCTTCGAATGGGATATGTCGAAAATAGTTAACGAAAATAATTATCGTGCATGTTGTTGGGTGAAATTAATATTTGATTTTTTCTTTGCATTAGTGATATGTGGACACGTTGACGCTAGCGAAGTGGCCACCCGACTATTGTACCCGCGAGGATAATGTTATTATCGCGCTTGCACACTTGGGGTAACATCGTTACTCTAATTCCCCAACAAGTTTGAAACTATATAGCCTTTAGCTTTAGTTGTACTGGTCACTTTGCTGGACAGCTTTGCATCAATAAAGTATTGCTCGTGAGGAGCGTTTTAAGTAGTAAGGATAATATTATTCTCACGTATTTATTGATCGAATATTGAACATATTAGTTACTGTTCAGTATAGTTTCATAGTGTGGACTTATAGACTATTCCATGTGAGTTTCTTGTATTGTATCTAATTTTAACGTGCTTTAGTTTGCTGGGAATTTGTTGTCATATTAGCTATCTGCTTTATCTCTCATTTTTAGCCGTCTTTGCACTACAACTCGATCGGTGGCCACTGTTTTATTTCATAGCTGTCCTCCCAATATTTTGTTTTACTTGAATTACTATACTAGGTTGACTAGGCTTTTATAAATGAAGTACCTATTTATTTTTACAATTATATACCTAATCAATTCTATTCCATTTAATACTTTTAATGCATATAACCTTAGTCGAGCATGCACATAAATAGTAAACCATTCATTATTATTCCATTATTATTATTACCATTAACCATTATTATTAATCATTAATACCTACTATTTTAACTGTCATTTTTATGTGACATTGGGTTTGATAGTTAATGCTCACATTCATAATAAAATAATGTTCATAATAAAAGTCACTGGGTTCGTATACTGTACTGTCCAGAATCCAAATACACTTTATTAACTTCCAAACTCAACAAATCACAACTGTTTACAATGACAAGTCACTATCGCAAACCGAACACTTTTAATTACTTGTTACTTGGTGTTGCCTCTTAGAGTGCTAATAAGACCAGCCAGCCGATCGGCTGGCCCTTATATACTATTGCTGTCGAGTAAACAACATTTTTCAAGTAGCCCCAAAAGTAAAAATCAAATGGATTCATATCTGGGGACCGAGGGTGGCATTTAATTGTGGCTTCTCGCCCCCTTCCAATCCATCGATTTCTAAATGTGATGATAGTGTGTTCACATGTGTTTGTTGAGATGTGCCAAATTTCATCTTTTTTTCGATTACTTTATTTAGAGATAGAATTAGAAACCGTTTTTTCGGCCATCATTTTAAGGGGGTGTAACTAGACTAGACAGTGTAACTAAAAAAATATTCGGAGAACTCTTCTTAATTTTTAACAGGGAATTTACAGTTACATTTTTTGCTCGTTACTACCAGGGTGTCCGATATATAAATCGTTTGAAAAGAAAAAATATTGTATTTCATTCCTAGTATTAGTTACGTTATGCGATTCGCATGAATTTAATTCGCCTTTCATGCTGTCACATAAAGATTAACTTATACTCCTAATAAAATAAATAGCTATAAACAGCAGAAAAGCACTTACAGTGCATTGGCTTATATCCTAACCTAGACCTCGCCTCGGCTATAAAAAACCAGCCGCGGAACTGAAAGTGTTACTTTTCTGTCTACTTAAACAAATAACTATATCTAACTAGACAGCAAAATAGATAATAACTATATCTAACTAGACAGCATTTACTGTCGATACAAAGTCGAGGCTGGGAAATTAGCCAGGGTTAAAAGTTACCTTCTGCTGTCTTGAGCACATATTTTTTGCTGATAATTTAAAATTGATAATTATTTTTTTAAATTAGGTAACGGTATTTCAATAAAAATCATATTTTTTACTTGGTTACTAAGAATAAAAATTTTCTAATGTCCAAAAAAATATTAGCTTAATGAATATATGTATATATAACAGTTATTGTGGATATTGTGTATATAACATATATATATATATATATATATATATATATATATATATATATATATATATATATATATATATATATATATATATATATATATATATATATATATATATATATATATATATATATATTAGCTTTAATTATATATTGTAATGAAATGCTACAAACCCAAGATTACTTTTCACAATATATATATATATATATATATATATATATATATATATATATATATATATATATATATATATATATATATATATATATATATATATATATATATATATATATATATATATATATATATATATATATATATATATATAATATTGTGTATATAACAAGTGCGATCTCATTTTTCCATCGTTTCCAATATCCCTAAACGAGTTAAACTACTAAAGGATGTTAACCGTTCTAGCAATGTAGTGAAAGAAAAAGAAATGTAACTCTACAATACAGATACAGTATAATAAGTCAATGAAGAATATAATTGGAACAGATAAAATAATGCATAAGACCAAATCGGAACATCGGCGACTTCGCCAATACTTACAAAACAGTACCTATAGTCAAGTCGTTGAAGGTAACAATAGTATATTACCTCCGAATTCTTTGGACCTCTATCGATTTTCATGAAAGTTTGAAATTAAGCTCACCTTACCCTTAACTTCAAAAGTGACATATTCCCGACTTGCGCTATATAATTTTAAGGGATGAAAACTACCCCTTCGTGAAAAAAATTCAAAAAATGTAGGTTTAAACATTTGTATTTACGATTACGAGTTTTTCAGAAGTATTAGAAGAGTAGATGCCAGAAAAATTTTCATCAGTGTCAGTATTACGGCTTGTACTTGGTTGGTCCATATTTATTTCCACTGCAATTTCAATGTTCCAAGAAAAATCCTGAAATATTAATTTAAACTTTTGTAAATTACATTTTTCTAATTTTGACATGTAAAGTGATACTTTTCTAAGCCATTTGACGTTAGGAAACGTCTTGCTTTTCACAACCAGTTACGAAAAGTAAAATATTACCCAACTGGTTTTGTAAAGTTTATTTCATAGTAGGCTATTTAGACCTGAAAAGCTATGAAAGTGACCAGCTGTCACACCGTTACAACCTACTGGATTGTTTTTAAACGTATAAAATTTAGAGTCTTCTTCTCATAAAATATAAAATTGGGGGAAATTAGAAACAATCTTGTATGAAACACGTCGGGAAACACTATTTTGTGTAACTCGCATCCTCTTGCGGAACTCGCTAGCGCTCGTTCCGCAGAAATAGTACTTTTCCCAACTGGCTTCATAAATAGCTATTAAATTACTGATATTTTCTTGTTATTAATTACACAATTATAATGTTTTAATGGAAGCTTACCACCGACATTATTTAAACAATCTTGATGTGTGATGAAAATATTCTCGATATAATGAAGTGTTCATTTATTCCTCTGAAATGTCCAATGAAAATCGATGAAATGTTGATAACTACAAACGACTTTTCACCAGTCACATCTGCCGTTTTCAGGTTCTTGAAATAACGGCTTGTTGCTACTTCTGGTTCCTCGAACTGAACTAGTTCAAGCAAGCCGTTATGGAGAAGAACCTGAAGATGGCAGATGTGACTCTGCCGAAACATTTTTGCTTAAAATTTGTCCCTCTTTGAGTGAAAACATATCTACCTCAAATTTGTATATATTTGCCTATGTGTTTCTCTCAGTCTCAAAATCAAATATTTATATATTGGATTTTTAAATTTATTTATCTCTGTAGGTATTCAGTTATTATGTGCTATTGTACTTATTGTAGGTACTTAGGTTCCTATCTAGTTTTTCTTTTGCCGTTCTGAAGCCATATTGTATAATCATAATTTACTAATATATATTTTGCATACGAGATAGGGTAATATAATATCGATGATAGGGTGATACTGCGACGGACTATCACTTCGGCAGTCGATTCCATTCAATCCAATTCAATTCGATACAGAGAGGAAAACAATTGGTCGGTAACCCGACCAGACGGAACCTCCTGATTTATTGTCCTTCCTGTCACATTCCTCTGTGAGGTGGTTCTTGCTGCACTTCAGGCATCTCGGCTCCCCTTGTCAGTTGGAGGTGGCATGCCATCATCTCTGGCAGCAGTGGCACTGGATAATGATTTTGTTATTTATATGGCGCTCCCATATAACGGTCGGCATTGTACTCGATGATCTTCACTGTTTTTTGTAGATGTTTCACTGTTACACTATTGTCGGTTACTACCATATATCTGTTGTATTTTGTACCGCTCATCTTGTACATTGGTGTTATCTTCAACTGGTAGATAGCCTTGTTCCAATTCGGTTTTAATATCTTCAGTACTTCTACCGTCTTGATGGTGTCCTTGCAGGACGAATGCGTGGGTCTTACTTCTTTTGGGGTTGAATGTATGATATGAAACGGTCATATTGATTGCTTGTTTCCAGTGGAATTTGCATTTCAGGTTGAATTTTAAGTATTCGGTAATCCCCTTGTGGTTGTCGAAGGCCCCATGAACAATGATTGGGGGCGGTTTGACTTCTTTTGGCTCGATTTCTCGTTCCTCTGGCTCCGTATCTTTACTAGTTTGGCCCATGGGGTCTCAGGTATTTGGTTATCGTTGGTTTTGCCTGCCGTGTTCAGGCTTTGGAACTTGTTTTGCGTTTTTATTTCCGCAGAGGATTTTGTAGCTGTGATCTTTGGTTTCTTGGTTGTTGAATAGTGTGTGAAGGACGTACCTTGCTCAGTGATACCCCTCTTCATTGCAAGTTTGCACACATCTTCAATTTCGGTGCTGTTTTCGCCGCACTGGCGAAGGAGGTTGTATACACTGTTTCTCCCACAATAAGGGTCTTTGAAATGCTTTAAAGGCGCGCTTTACCAGACTTTACCTGTAGGAGCGTTACATAGCCAAGCGTGACGCGTGACGGCCTAGTCTCATTCAACACCCACAAAAATAAAAGTGCAGAGCGGGCCTAAAGAAGTTTCCACTTCAAAAAATTATTTGTGTTTTGTAATAAAAAATCGTAACCGCGCAAGGACGACACATGAAAAGATTTTATTACATGAAAAGATTCTAAATCTATTGCACTATTATGCCAAAAAAAAAATTAACTTTTAAAACTAATATAATTTATAATTTATTTGGTCCTTTCGTACTAAAATATATTAATTATTTAAATATAGAAACCAACCTGGCTTTCACCGGTTTGAACTCAGATCATGTAAAATTTTAAAGGTCGAACAGACCTAAAATTATTACCTTCTACACCAATAATTAATTTTAATCCAACATCGAGGTCGCAATCTTTTCTATTGATAAGAACTCCCTAAAAAAATTACGCTGTTATCCCTAAGGTAATTCAATCTTATAATCATAAGTCATGGATCAAAAATTCATAAATTAATGTTATTAAAAATGTATTTAATACATGTATAATATATATATATATCACAGGTTTAATATAGTTAGAGAAGTTTAGTTACATAGATCCTTTATATCTCAGAAGTTCACTCAGTATATTAGAATTTAGAAAAGTTATTAATCTATAATATAACAGAAATATATATGTTATTTATATAAATATTATCAGTATCGTTCAATGAAGTAAAATATAGAAAAGGATACCATTTGGTATCCAACAGGATACAAAACTTTCAGAGACAAGAAAGAGAAATTTCTCAGAATTTGCAGAAAAACAAACCTAGATTCCATCGATTCTACTGATGATGGCGTAATTAATAAAACTATTAAATAAAAACATGGAACATACGCGGATTTTTTGTATTTTGTATATTAATGTAATATTATTTATTGTGGTCTTGCCTCTTTGAAAGTTTTTATAGAACTCCTGATTTTGTTTTATTTATTTATGTTCCAAATTTAATCTTAGCGGAAAATTAAAAATCAAAACATCATTTATTACACTAATTGTACCTACTGGTTATTAGATCATAATATAGTTCATATATAGGTAGGACATTTAGAATACTTACAGACGCGTCTAGATTATCCGAGAATGTCATTGATATGACACATTAAATGTATATATGTATTATGGAAACACTAAAGTTCTAGGTAGAGAAGAAAAATATAAAAATAGCATTCTTTCTAGAAATGATATATACCTATTCATAACGGAGTAACATGTTTGATTAACATTCTGATACAAGTCAGTAAGTAAAATATATAAAGGCATAATAAAAAAAAGACGGTTTAGACAAATTCAAAATCCGTCTTAGAATCTCAAAAATTTGAAATATGTTAAAATTTTAAGGTCGCACATCATTTACATTTATTCCCATAAGGATTTAATGTTTTCTTCGTTACATGCTCCACGTTAAAAGTTCAAAGACTCAGCTTTATTTCACTTCAGAAACATGTAACAACTAATAATATATTGGCATAGTTCAGATAGAAATGTTACTTTTTTTCTGTATAATATATTGGCTGGTATTTAAATAACCTATGTATAATATAATTAGGTAAAATTTTATACATTATTCTTCCTGGTAATAATTGATGCCTATATTTCAGAAGCTATGAATGATTTTCATGCTATTTATTATTTACCAATATTGATGTTTGTAGTTTATAGGCCAAATCACCATTTCATTATTATTATCTGTTCTGGTTTCCCCTATCGTACTAGTTTGTAGATAGGTAGATATTATATATTGTTTAAATACACCGCATTTAATCAATAATGTAATTCAGTATTTCTGTTTTTAACCGTTCATAATACAAGATACACTACTGTTGTGTTAACTTGTACTACTGTACTTTATTGTTAATTTAAGTTGGCAATCTCTCTTAATATATAATATATATAATATAATATTGTTGGTTTCAGGGTAAAAATGCCAAATGAAAAATCCCCTTAAATGTAGGTCCGAAAGAGAAGGAAAATAGGGAAAAAAGAATATAAATGTGACTGGTTTTGTCACGATAATTTAGTTAAAAATGTTATTGTATATTGTAATTTCTATTAACGTCATGATAAAATTGGTAAATTTTGAAGCAAAAAGACTAAGCAACAAACAAACAGAAAGGATTAATTGGATAAGTTTAAAATGTTTAAATGGTTTAAAAATGTTTAAAAAGTTTTTATAATTCGAAGTATAAAATAGTTAATCTAAATTGGTTGTGTGAATATTGGTAATTTTTGATATATAACATTGTGTCTAATTCTAAAAGGTGTGTTATGCTCCCTAATGCGTGTGATGTTGCTTGTTAAAAGACTATCATTCAGTTTAAATGTTCACTTTAAATGTTTAAATGGGAAATGTTTCTGATGTAGTCTGCTAAGGGTACTATGTCGGGGCAAAGGTTGTGTAAATGTGTATGTCTTTGATGGATATGTATCTATTGTAGTCCGTGATGAGGCGTAGGTATTTGTTTTGTTCTCTCTGAATTTCTTCGTGAATACCATGGGCTCCGACTTATCGATGTTAACCCGAATCTTCCACCTATCATAATATTCCGACGCTCTTACCTACTATATGCGCCTTTATCAGTTGGTTAACAGCTTGTTCGCTCCAGCTGTGGGCATATATGGCGTTGTCGGCGGCGTACATGGCAAGTTACATGGCAAGTCAATAAATATATATTTTCAATATATTACATAATAATATTTTATTAAAATAGTATTTTGAAAAAATTTCCCTAACGCAAAAAATATACAGAGATCTCGTAAACCGTAATAGACAAAGTTGGTTAAATGAGAAAAAAGTTTTTGCGCCTAGCTTTGTTAGTGTAAAAGTTTTTGTTTCCCTTTAACCTGCCGTCATAAAATTTACATCATGACGTTTTGTCTCTTCAGGGCCACTCACATTTATTTATTTTTAAATGCGGACCTGGTTTGTTATATAAATTTTTCATAGCCTGTGTATGTGCGAGACTAAGTAAAATAATATGTTGCTATTTTCATTTTCCTGTTTCGTCTAAGAAAATATTATCAGAATTTTAATTTATTACGTATTAAGAAAGGATTTATTACGTATTAAGAATTTTAATTTATTACGTATTATTTATTACGTATTAAGAAAGAACCAGCTGATTGTTTGTTTTGTTGCCAGTATATAGGTATATACCCACTTAATATACACCTCCAATGGTACAGCTAGTATAGTACAATGGTCAATATTAGTGTAAATGTAAATATCAGATGAATATATAATATTTATTTAATATGCAGCATCTCATTTCGTTTAGGTAGGTTAAACATACGTTAATAATTCCAATATATAAAAATTCTTCAAGTCATGCTATGGCCACATCATCATTTATTTCTAATTATCAAATATGTAAGTTGAGGTTAATGGATATGTATTTTCCTGTGTGAATAATAAGTTCTTCTTGGATCTACGCAAAATGCTAACTATAATTGCAGTACATTAAAGACTCACGTGGTATTATAATAATCGCATGTTATATTCTCATGAATTATTTGAAGAGAGTCTAGTTATAATGTCGATGAAATTTCCTAGTAGGTATAATGTTTCATAATATATGGATATTTAACAGAATTTACAATAATAAATACGGCAGAAATATTTATTGCAAAATATTGTTTTTCATAAGAAAATTAGTTTTCATGAATATTTGTTGAGGTCTTAAAAAGTTTTGATGAAAGTAAGTTTATAGGTATTGGATTTTTTACCACCTTGTAACAATATCTCAGAGTTACAAAAACTGTCACAAACTGTCATTTTAATACTAGCGGCAGTTGTCCGCCAAATTTCTTTCTTCTAAATTCTATAGCACAGTGGGTCAGGATCAAGAATTTCCGGTAAAAACTATGAAACTCGTGAGGCTGGTCTAAAACAATCCTGTCATTACATGAAAAATTGTAAAAAAAATTCCAATAATAAATTGGGGTATTTTTTTGGGGCTGGAAATGAAAATTATTGAGTAAAATTCCGTACTCGTAGATTTCTAAAAAAATAAGTAATGGAAAAATAGTGAAATATATTTCTTTGTTGAAATAGAGTAATGTTTAGGGGATGAAAATCGAAGTAATTGTGGTTCAAATTCTGAAAATTTGGATCCGCATAGAATTTGACCACCGAATTGTTGATGAATTATGAGTGTGAGGGAGATTTTCAGAGGGTTAAAACTAGATAACTGAGTTGCGCTCCTGTAAAGATAATTCCATAAAAGATTTAGAAATGAAATTGTATAAAATTGCCTATGTTTAATTAGGTACACATTAAAAAAATGCAAACAAATAAGATTTAAGGATTTTTTTCCCCTTTATTGATGGAAATGATGGATAATGATGTTCCCCTTTATTTACAGGAGCGAGAGTGGAGGGGGTAGCAAATAAATTTTTAGATGAAGGGTGAATCAGAATTCATAATATTTATTACGTTGAACATACACTTCAGTGACCGCTCTCTAGCAGTTATGATTCCATTATAGCTATAGCCTCTTCCCATGATATACAGATTGAAGTTTCCTTATAACTATCTGAGAATCCATATTTTAAATCGATCGTATTTAATTCACATATTATTATATGAAAAATTTTGATTTTAAAAATAACCCGAAACGAACTAACATAAAATTATAACAACCCCCTTGATATTTAGTTTGATATTTCTGTATAACTTTACATATTAATAAGTAATTCTACAAAATTCATCAGATATAGTGTTTTACGAATACATAAACTGTTTCAGTCTGTTCGTGTGTTATCTCAATCTGTGGCCGACAATCTAAATATCACGTGTGTGTATGGACGTCAGAGCCAATGCTCACTTAATTTGGATTAGTATGATGCTATCAAGATGCCGGTCTTAAGGAGGAGGGCTCAGGCAGATGGGAGAGCCATTAATGGACTGTTTATTCATTACAGCCCTCCTAGAGGTATGTACTGTTATAGTTATGTACGAAATAAATTCCTTAATTTTGTTTCTATAGATCACGCTATTTAGTTGTATAGTTTTATTTTAAAAAGATACGACCTTAAAGTCCTTGAATTATTATGGCCATGCACGCACAGCTCACATGATTTGTTTCTAAAATTGTAAGTACCTATGAAAAGTTCAGTAACCCTGGAAACATTATTCTAATATAATGTAAAATAAATGTAAAAAATGAAATTCTAATATGATAAAAGTGTTTGCAAATAACCGCACCTAATATTTGTACATGACATATATACAAAGGTTCTTATAATTTCAATTTAAAGTCAAAATTGTAAATAATTGCAATACTAAAATGAAACGTAAAAAATTAATTTTAAACGTAACGATATATAATATGTATAGGGTCTAGGTACTTACGAACTTAAAAAGATTTGGATTTGTGTTGTGTTTAAATCACAATAGGGAAATCGGCCTCCGGCTTTCACATTATCAACAAAATAGTTAAATAATGTATCAGCTAAGTAAGAAACCAAACAGTGAAAGCTGAAAATATGACGTAATTGAATTTGCAATTTTTTTATGAAATTGACAACACAGATGCAAATTATTAAACGATATAAATTAGGTAATAATTAAATTTAATATTACTTTAATATGACAAAAAAATTGAGGTTTTTTCTACCACTATGTAAACACACTGGCAACAGATTATACTTGTAAATAATAAACAAAATGAATACACACCTAAACAAGAAATTAATAGGTTTAAATACAATTTTATACATAACCAAACCATAACAAGTATATTGACTAGAAAAAACGATATCAACCAATATTACCAAGTCAAGACTATTATCACCAAATAATATAATCAATAATATGAAGTTCAAGCCTTTAGTCTAATAAGGCGGTAACTGTCAAAATTCAGCAATCTTTTGCAATATATGATCTGACAAAAAATTGGTGACCTGCGACTCTGAAAACACCGAGATACCGAGTTTGAATAGAATGGGACCATAATTTGTCAAATGTGCTAGTTATATAGTTACATTAAAAAATGGTTTATCCTATTCCGACAACGGTGATGTTAGGAACCTATTTTGTATGCTGGGATCTTTGAGGGTAGAAGAATACTATGAATAAAGATATCGACGCCGTATTCAGCCAGGACGTCGATATTTCAAACTACCGAAAGTTTTGAGGTATTTAAGTAACACTTTTTACTAGAAGACGGATATAAAAGAAATGGATAATTGATGAGGTAGTGGAAATTTCAGTTAGGTATTGGATATTTTGAGGCCTACCACAATATTTCTAAACCAGATATTGATATTGAACTCAAATGTAAGTATGACACTTGAAAAAAATTATAAGAAGTACCAGATTATTCCTTAAAAGGCATTAAGATGCAGTTATCGAAAAGATGAACCAAATAGATGGTAGAACTTTATTAAGGGTAGTTCGAGCGGTTAAGAAATGATCTCATAAATGCATTGAAGAACGAGGTAGTGATTTTGAGCATTTTCTATAAAAGGATCAATTGAATAATTATAATTTTACGCATAAAATAAAGGGCATTACTTGTTATCCACCGTTATTTATATCATATATTATAAAATAAATTTCGTTGTCTAGTAAACACCTTTTTTATTTCCTTAAAATGTCCTATTAGGTGAAATGCGAATTGTGTACATATACAAGAAATTTTCGTACAATGCATGTTCATGTATAATGACCAATGCTATGGCGCAACATGTTGATAACCAGATATATACATATACATGCACGGTGTTAAGAAATAATTAATGTCATTATATGGGTAAGGCTACAAAAGTAAACACCATGGCAGTTCATATCGCTCAGACCCTTCTCCATCAATTGTTTTCTTTCATGAAATATTTTATAGCGAGGTTCAGTCACGCGATTCTCTAATATGTCTTACCACTTGTGCCTTCTCACTGCCAACGGTAATTCAGACACATTAGATAGTGTTTATTCGGTATCAAAACACTTTAATTGATTTAATTGTAAAATATATATTAAATACTTATGGACCAGTGAAGCATAATAATATTTTGCCCAGATCATGCACACGGTGAAAACATTTCAATATACGGCAGTAATCAGGACCTTGCTTGTCAAGTTTTGATTGAGAAGTTCGTAGACCTCATGATATTCAACAGCACTTTCCGATCGAAGATAATCTGCTGCAGTATGTCAGGTTTCACGTTAGCTAGACAATTTACTATTCCTATATAATGATTAGATTTGTATTTGTCATACTTTTAGCGCTATATATATATATATATATATATATATATATATATATATATATATATATATATATATATATATATATATATATATATATATATATATATATATATATATATAGATAATATGATTTTATGAAAATATTTTTAATGCCCCCGATTGGGTGACAATTTGTAATGATATGATTTTATGTAAGCTCTTATGAATGCCCCACTGTTGGGCGGTAATTGTTAAGTTGTGATTTATGATATCTTTTAAATGCTCTACTTGGGATGATGATTGTTATATATAAATATATGAAAATATGTCAAATGCTCTATATAAGTTGTTTTAGATTTGTATAAAATGAGATAATGTAAATATTGAATCCTTCTTGTTTTATGGGCGCCAGTTTTATGAACACTAATTTCTAATTTACTAGAAGGATCACTTAAAACATGAGCACTCTTTAATCCTAGAGGGGGTTTAATTAGGTCTATGTAAATTTTGTTGCAAGATTAATATTTTTAAAGTAAAGTTACTTTTCAAATAGTGTTTCTACTATGTTTTCTGTTTACTATGTTTACTATGTAAATAGTTTTCTACTATGTTATAGTAGGTAATATTTTATTCAATTTATTGAATTTTGTTGAATCTCAAATTGTATGATTTAAAATGTTTCCTAAAAAGTTTCAAAAGAACAGGAATGAAAAATTATTAGGATATGACTATGTTTATTGTCATATAATATGATAATAAATAAAATAAACAGAATCTGGAACCTTATTTCTACCCTACGCAAATCTACGTAACTTATTTCTACTACATGGGACCAAGTGATCAAACATGTCATCCGTATTAAGTACTTCTGGTCTATATTTAAAGTTAAGTCTCGACTGGACGAGTTAATAACATCTATGATAATATAAGTCTAGGCATTATAATTTTCTTTGCTCATAAAATGATAAGTATCCATATCTATATAATAATAAATGTATATATATATATATATATATATATATATATATATATATATATATATATATATATATATATATATATATATATATATATATATATATATATATATATATATATATATATATATATATATATATATATATATATATATATATATATATATAACTGCTGTTCAAAATTATCGCACCACGTTAATATTTGCTAAAATTTGAGGTCTCATAACTTTTTTAATTTTAGTCCAATTTTGATAATTTTTTTAGAATACTGTAGATAAAACGACTAATTTCAACTTGCATATCCAGTCTTTAACTGAGATCCAGTTTGTTAACTGAGGATGGTTTAGGTATTATACAGGGCTAACTAAAAGGTTGTTATATAACCCTAATTTTAAAACACTCTGTGGAATAATTTTGTAACTAAATTCTTTAAAAATACCAATTTTAGTTAAGAACCATTCCTTTGTTTTTTTGGTTGACATTGTATCATTGTTTTTTGGTTGACATACGCCGCCTACGTTTTACATATCATTTGTAACAGCAGAGTAAATTAACAGTAAACTGTTGGTGACAAATTCATTTTGCTCTTAAAAATGACCAATGTATCTAAAGACATGGACCAAAAAACAAAATGTAGGAAAAGAATAGTTCTTAACAAAAATTGTTTTTTTAAAGAATTTGGTTACGAAATTATTCCACCGAGTGTTTTAAAATTAGGGTTATATAACAACCTTTTAGTTAGCCCTGTATAATACCTAAACCGTCCTCAGTTAACAAGAGACTGGATATGCAAGTTGATATTAGTCATTTTATCTACAGTATTCTAAAAAAATTATCAAAATTGGACTAAAAGTAAAAAAGTTATGAGACCTCAAATTTTAGCAAATATTAACGTGGTGCGATATTTTTGAACAGCAGTGTATATATATATATATATATATATATATATATATATATATATATATATATATATATATATATATATATATATATATATATATATATATTGTGAAAAGTAATCTTGGGTTTGAGGCATTACATTACATAGAGAAATAAGCAAATAAACGAATAATAAGGAAGATACACTTATCAGTCTTATATCTGGACATACACACGGAAACGAACTACTTAGAAGCTGTACAAGTTTTTCACCTTCATTGAGGATCTTCAGAGTGGTGTACGACTTGTTTCATTGATCATTTATACTTCAATTTAAAATATTATTACTTACACTTGCAGTGACGTTTTATGACATCAGTTTTTAACGGAACTTAAATTCTTAGAATACACAAACCTAGTCTACTATTTATATTTGTTCTATTTGAACATATTATATATAAAAGCATTAGGCATACAGTTATCCAGAAGATGTTAAACTTTAAAATGCATAAAATCTTGTAGAGCCTATTGAAAACAACTACTTTCTTTAGCTATGTCCGTGCTAAAGAAAGTATTTTTTTTGTATTATTCGTCTATTTGCTTATTTCTCTATGTAATGAAATGCTACAAACCCAAGATTACTTTTCACAAAACAAATATGAATAGCAAAGAATTTCAAAGCGCGTATATATATATATATATATATATATATATATATATATATATATATATATATATATATATATATATATATATATATATATATATATATATATATATATATATATATATATTCCTGGCCTGTCTTTACATTAGTAGTTTTGTGCGGTTAGACTTATTTTAACTTCCGTATTTCAGCATATTGCACGGTCCGGATTAGAATAAGAGACATAAATAGATAGCATTAGTCAATATAAACAATGTAACATTGGTATCTGCCTGTACCATGGAAAAATCATGGCAAAAACAAAACTCCAATCGATGTTTTACAAAAAATAATGTAGGTACAAACTAAAGCAAGAATATTATTATGAAGGTCACAGTATTTTTGGAAATGAGAATTGATTCAGGATAATTTATGATTCTTTAATAACACTCGGTATTCAATACCATCACGTAATCTTGCATGGAATTATACTCAAGTACAAATTAAATAATTACGTGTGTGTTGGCATTTTTTCATTGAAATTATCGCCGACATCTGTATACGCAATAACTGTATTACTAAATAAGCACATACAATTATTTAATAAAATCATTAATGGGTAAAATCATTAAGGTATGTGCATTCGGTACCACATTCAACTTTAAGATATTGATCTATGATCCATTGGTTTCATATCATAGGTTATGGCACCAGCTAATAAATAATTAAGGGCTTAAAATTTATAAGATGTTTGAAACCTTCAAACTGTTTTAGGCATTAGGTACATGCGATTTATTTGTGTTTTCTGATTTAAAGTTATTAAATGGCATCATTGAATAACGTACCATTATTGAGAAAAACTTATGTTTGATAAATAATATCTTATTCAATGATAAACCGAAAATAATTTTTGCGGGTAAAAATTAGAAAACATAATAATTGGTAAAATCGTAAAAAGTAGGCAAAAGTAACTTTGAACGACTCTATCTCAGAAAATTTTTATCAAAAATACTTTCACAAAATCACCATGTTGACGGAAATTATGTCAGCTTTCTTTTTTGTGAATCAATGCCTATGCCGAAATCCACTCAAAAAGAATATACACAAACATGTATTAAAATTAAAAAAGTGTTTTTTTTAAATAGTTTCTTTTACTTATTTTGCAAGAAACAAGTTTTTTCACTATATAGTTTGTCATTTAGATAGTAAATTTGATTTTCTACAAAAAATCGTATTATGTGTATATATTAAAAATAGATAGTTTTTAGGGTTCCGTACCCAAAGGGTAAAATGGGACATTCTTACTAGGACCCCGCTGTCCGAAATTTCCACAGATGATGTATTTATGTAGCCGCTATAACAACAAATACTAAAAACAGAATAAAACAAATATTTAAGGGAGCTACAAAGGGATACAACAAACGTGATAAAAATATAATTATTGAATCATAGAATTGAATTGAACTGGCGCATTCGCCATATGCTCGTAAGAATTTATATGTAGGTGGCATAATGAATGAAAGCTTGTGTGATTTGTCCGGCAAGCCATTACATTTTCCAGCTGCATATACGCATATTCGCCTTTTATAACCTTTTCTTTATAACTCAATTGTTTTTCTATTCTCTCCTTTTTCTGAATTCTTAGGCTGTATCTCATGAACCGTGATAGTTAGACAGTTGTAATTTTCACAGATGATGTATTTCTGTTGCCGCTATAACAACAAATACTACAAAAAGGATAAAACAAATATTTAAGGGGGTCCCATACAACAAACGTGATTTTTTTGCTCGTTCCTCGTAAGTTCTCAAAATCGGAACCTAAATTTAATTGTGGACATATAATTTTTAAAGTACAATTGAACATATGAAACAATAAAATACCTTGAACGAATTAGTTCTTCTTACCCCTGTTTTTTTCGACATAGTCTATAGACTAATTGTTTTATTTAGCAACGATTGTAGGCCGGTGCTTGTAGAAAATGCCGGTGCTTGTAAAAAGCAGAATTGTGTGAAATGCGTATCAGAGATGTTGCGGATACAGATTTTTTAATCTTACTATTCCAAACAGAAAAACAAATGTGATACGAAAATTTGTAGGCTCAAATAGCAATATTTCTGGATACAGAGAAAATTTATTAGATATTGTTCGAAAATATGTCAACCGGCTTCTACGAAATACAAAGCATGACCGTTTTTTAAATTAAACACAATAGTAACAAATGTGGAGTACAACCTCTAGGTATAAATCCATTTGATTGTTTACCAAAATGAATTGCAAAAACATCTTGGTTTATCAAATGCTGACAGTTATATTGGATATTGCTTCCGGTGGTCATCTGCATCTTTGCTAGCAGATTCAGTAGCTGACATTAAAAATTAAGCAGCATGGCTGCTGGAAAAGCAATACCGTAGTAGAATACTACGCCGAAAATTCTTTGACCAACAAGAAAATAATTGCAAATAATATACTAGGAGAATATTTTGAGGTAGCTGCTTCAAAAGAAATAAATCAATCAGATTTGGTGTATAAGGAGGAATATTCTTAAGGAAGTTAAGGAAAGGAAAAATAAATAAACATTCCGTCAAGTTTAGGAAATTTTTTAGTAATTAGGTATGTTTAGTAATTTTGTTGTTCGAAACAAATAAAAAGAATAACTATGTTGTGAGTCCTAGTTGATTAATAAAGTCTTTTTTTATGCTTAGTCTTAAAGTTATTTATTTAAATGATCGGTTTAATAATCAGTTACGTAAATATTCATTACATCACTACAAGTTTCGTAATGTCAAAAATGCGTTTATAACTTGACATTTCATGACGGGGTTAGATTGTAGTTATCTACTAAACCAATTATAGAAGTAATTTTATTTGACTAATGTAATATTTGACAATATGCAAATTACATGAGTCAAATAAAGTTACTCTTTTAATAACGTGTTAAGTACAAAATTTTATTTAATCTCTCTTTAAAATAGAAATAAAAATCAGTTACGTAAAATGTCTTTTTCTAATTTTGACTTTTAAAGTGACACTTTTCAAAACCCTTTGACGTTAGAAAACGTCTTACTTTTCACAACCATTTACGAAAAGTAAAATTTTACGCAACTGGTTTTGTATGCAAGTTAATTTCATAGTAGGCTATTTAGGCTTGACAAGCTATGACAGTGACAAGCCCTCACACCGTTACTGGATTGTTTTTAAACGTATAAAATTCGAGTTTTCTTCTCATAAAATACAGACTTGGTTAAAATTAGAAAAATCTTGTATGGAATCCGTTGGGAAACACTATTTTGTGTAACTCGCAGCCTTTTGCAGAAACCTGCTCGTTACACAAGATAGTAGTTTTCCGAACTGGTTACATAAATAGCTATTTCATATTTTGTGGACAATGTATTATGTAGGAATGTCCTAGTAGGCACAATTTAATTAATTGTTAATTATATTTCCAGTACTCCAATTAAGTTCAGCTCATGTGAAACAGTTGATAAGAAGTGGGGATGTAGATAAATTGGAGCAGGCCGTATTAGAAGGCCAAGGTAAAAAACTTATAGGAGAATACTCTGCAGATTATAAGACAAGGACTTTTTTGAAATCGATACCCTCGTTAATGGTGAGTATTATCATAAGCGTTGTTTACTATTGTTTCTTTAATTCGTTAATTCCAATTATTGGATCTATTCATATAGACCCTAGATTTTAAGCAACACAATAGATATATGTAACAATTTTTAAAGGTGCTCCTAATGCTTCAACAGTTCAAAAAACATAAGAAATGAATTTAAAAAAAGTGGCTGAAATCCATTACAGGACGGTCTTTCAGGTTTTGCCGAGTTGAAATATTATTATCCTAGGAACGTACGGTAAAGTACACTTTACCGCACGCAAATTCGTGCGGGAAGAAGTAAGTGCTTTACAGCACGTGTGCGGTAAAATATAAAGCTTGCGGCAAGAAGTACTTTACCGCACGTGTGCGGTATAGATATAGATTACATATTTATAACAAATTGCCAGATATTTTTCATGTTTATATTGAAGTACTTTTATTGTACGTCATGAAATGGCATTTTTAAAGATCACGGCATTGATATAAACACGTATGAAGTTTGACACTAAACCAAAATACACCAGGAAATTATGCAGATGGAAAGTTTGCCGTTTTATTTTTATATATTTTCTTTAGTTTAATAAATGTTCGTAAGACAAATATTGTACCTACATGTTCTTATATCTCCTACTATACCATATAGCGAAATGCGTGGTGAAAATATATGCATTAGGGCAGTCACACTTTGAAATGTAATATATAGAATTATAATTTATCTATAAAAATCTAGGAAAACTTTAATGCATGGAAAAATAAATTTTACACATAACATATGAACATGCTTTCGCATGATAAATACATGGGGCATATAACATGCTTTCCGATGTAACCTACAGCATAGACCAAAGCGTAGTTAATATTTAATGGAGTATATCGACGTTCCTGAAAGCCGAAGGAGGCGCAATATATGACTACAATAGTCATTAAGCCCATTACAGAACAATATATTTATTTAAAAACATCAATACTGGCATTTTCTGTTTCAGTCTAAAATATCCCAACTACACGACGCAGTAAACAGCGGTCGATTAGATGAATTGCAAGCGCTTTTAGAAGAGGATCCAGAGAGGAAGAAGAAGTTGGTACTAGCAAAGGATGATTCGGGAGTGGGCCTTTTGCATAAGGCTGTTTATTATGACTTGGATGACATTTATAAATGGATGATATTTAAGTTTCCTCATATCGTGTCTCTCAAGGACGCGGTAGGTGCCATAAATTTAGAATTTAAAAAAATTGTCTTGCCAGAGCATTAATTTATATTTACATACAGAAAGTTTATCAGTTTACGAAATTATGTTCTTCCGTATGAAGTAGGTTTATTAAATTATTATTAAAGCCATTGCTATAACTGGTAAGTAATAAATTGACTAGAGAATAATTGCATACGAAACTAGAAGGAAACCAGACATAGGTTCCTTTGGTAACTGATAATTAATTAAATAATGTAAATGTACTTACAGAAAGTACATTCAATATACTTGTAATAATACTTGGCATATTTAATCTAGAAAACCGAAGCACATTCAAGACTAGACATTCAAGTTTACAATAATTCGCATAAAGCTGAAAATTGGTACAAATGTTGAGAACGCCATTATAAATGATATGTGAGAAGTCCCCATCGATCCCATAGCTGCAAAAAAATATTCAAGGTCTAAGTTCGCAAATATGGGTTTTTGCATTTTTCAGCCAAACGATAAGTTTTAGCATAGAAACATGTCAGACAAAAATTATAGATCATGCAATTATCTATTTTTTCCCTAAGAATCGCCATTTCTGAGATATAGCGAATCAAAAAGTTGAAAAAGTTATGTTCTCTATAATATGTACAAGTTTCCACACGCCATCGCCACCTGTAAGGTATGTACTATCCGATCTAAGGTGATTCTGTGTAAATAAATAATATTGTATTAAATAAAAAATGGTACCATTGGAAATTATAAATGCGGTGTGAATTATAAATAATAGGGGAAAACTATTCGTCTGATTGATAATTATCTAATGTAATATCTTTTTCTCCTCTTCCTTCTTATTATTCCTCTTCCCGCTGGATACAAGTAAATTGTTCTAACAGCGATGCATCAGATGCCTCATCGCTGATATAAGAATCCTCTTCTGGTGGCGATTCAACATTGGAGAATTACTGGCCTTGAAAACTGGTACATCCTAATGAACAAAACAACTAACGACCAACTTTTTTGCAGCCGCATTACTCCACTTTTTGAAATTGTAAAAATTGTATTGAGGAGTTTCTCCGGTGCACGTGGGAGTAAAGTCTGGATTAAAATAAAGGTTAAAAGATAAGTAAAGATCCCTGTACAGTACGCACTTTTTTCCCAGAAACAAATGTTATTAGCATAGATTTAAGGTAGTAGTGGCCGCGGTACATGAAACGATACTTCATTTAAAGAACGCGCGATGCCACTTGGCATGGTGTTAGATTAGACGTTGGAAAATAAATTCCGAAGGGCAGCCATTCAAAATTTCTCTTAGGTCGATTTAAAAAAATACCACCCTTAAATAAAATAAATTAGATGGTAACGTATTATTTCGAGTTTTCTATTATTTTTTCACTATATTCAAATTAAAGATCAGGATACCGAAATTTTGTATGATGTATTACAAAAAAATCAGGGAAGGTAAATTTAGCACATATTCCCGCATCCATATAAAAGATCTTCCAGAGGTGAGTGACAGAGGAGTTCACGGGAGAATTCTGTCGGGAGACGGAATTCTGTCGGGAGACGGAATTCTGTCGGGAGACGGAATTCTGTCGGGAGACTGTAAGACCTTTTGGAGCCGTGGGCCTTACTGGGAAATTCTTAGGAAATGGTTAGTTGCAGGTCCAGAAGTGTGCAAGTTGTTAAATGAATTTATACCTGCTGCATCTGAAGAGTGAGGTAATTTCCGAACAATATGCAGCTTTTCAAAAAAAATTAGAGAAGACGTATCTTCTTTAAAAGATAGTTTTGTTGAATTCGGTAGTTAGTAGCATTTAAAGAAATCACTAAAGACCTTATTGCACTAGATAGCAGGATAATCGTGAGCAAAGAAGGTGTTGGTACTTTGAACTAACTTTCTTGAAAGCGACAGTGTTAAATTATACGAAACATTTATCAAATAGCGACCTGTCGAGTCATCCAAATATATTTTTGATTCTCTAATAAGGGTAAACGATAAAATTTTCATCGCTGCCCCTGAGACAAGACAGACGTGGAGCTTTTCTCACTAATGTTTCCGGCTACTCAACATAGGCAAATGGGCCTTAATATTTTCTTTGCACATGAAAATCAGAACTGGCCTCCATCATTATCTGTCAACGGGGACCTGCGTCAAGGAACAGAAAGTGACTTCATTTACATTTTGGTTGAAATTATGGAGTCATCGATTTTCCTCGTCTGTCTGGTCAGCCCTGGTGCATCGCCTAAAACCAAGATGCTCTAAAACGTTTAGAAAAAAATTTCCAGCCCTATCTGGCAAGAGATATCTCCCGTCCCTCCTGTAGCCGAGTAGATCTAGATTGGAACATGTATGCTGCTGATAGTTTAAAGAATAGCACGCGACAACAAAGAGGTCATGGCATACGGCGGCAAGTAACATCTAGTGCCAAATTACCATGAAAGTCTGGGCAATTAGGCCAGACTTTCTTAGAAATGCCAGAAACGAAGCAGGAATTTTTCTTCTTAAATAAATAAATAGTTAAATAGTAACGACTGTAGTATGTGACTGAAAATGTGCGAAAAAGTAGTGTGTGACTGAAGGAACATCTATAGCTGGTGCATTATGTGAGATATGGCATGCCGCGGGTCAAGCAGCCAATATATGTGGTGAAGCAGCCAATGTTATTGAAGAACCTTCTCCAGATAACTGGGACTAGACACAGGAAGACAAAGTGTGGATCCCCACATGGACTAGTCAACATGCCATATGGGATGTCTGCAGGGAATTATTAAAGTGCATTCAGTGTGTATTCAAGGCTGTACTTATAGATGCAGTTGCGCTTCGGCAGGCATTCCTTGCACATTAATGTGTACAACATGCCGTGGAGAGTGCACTAAAGATAATAACTTAAACACTGTGTCAGGCATTGATATTACAGTTGCAATTTAACTTGATATGGTATTTCATATTCCTTCATATTCCTGGTTATTTATTCCAGAGACAACAGAAGTTCAGATGTTTTCTTGGAGTAAAGACAAAGATAAGTACCGGGTAAGAAAGTATGATATACCTAGCAGCCATATATACAATTTTGTATAGTATTTATTGTTTCAGATTACTTACATACTGGCTGAAAAAGTTTTGTTTATTTCCAATATTTAAAAAAAATCAATAAATCATTTATTTATTATTCCTCTATTTCATTTATTTTCACTTAGTTTTGAAATCGAAATCTAAATTTTAAAATTATATCAAACGCCACAACACATGCGGTAATGACTTATGTGTGTTTCGGGTACTATTGCTTAACAGGGCGCCATTTTGAATTCTAAGGGGGAATTTTTTGGGGCGCCCCATCGTTTTTGGGGCTCCCCATGTTATAACAATGATTTTGCCAAGCGGCATCGTGTGTTCACAAAATGCAGTATATACGTAATTTACGTCGTCTACCGCACCCACTACAGGATAACAAAAAAAACGAGATATTTATAAATCCTTAGAAGTACAAAGTAATGACGAAATATCAGCTACAAGTGCTCAAGGTTACGCTGGCGTATAAAATGAGGGCATGGGTTTATTTCGAGTTGATATTCTCATAATCGAACTATTTTATATGTATAAGTTATACAGACTGATAAAATATAGTTTTACTTGTATTGCACCTCCAACAATGTATGTACGCGGTGTACTTATGTATATTATGAGGCATACAACTTTTTCCACTTTTTGAATTGTTATATCTTTATTTCTCAGAAACTGTGACTGAGGAGAAAAAGTATAAATTTGATCCATTTTCATGATAAAACTTACTATTTGGCTGATAAACGTAAAAAATCCATATGTCAACTTTGACCATGAATAGTTTTCTTGCAGATGTGGGATCGTTGGGGACTTCTTACATTTCATTTATAATGGTGTTCCGAACATTCGTACCAATTTTTAGCTATATGCGAATTTTTGTAACCATACCCCTATTTTTTGCTTGACCGGATTAAAAGTACTTAAAAACCAAGAAAATGGTAAAATCAATGCCCCTTTTTTCTTTCCAAGTCGATTCACGATTCCATCAATGTTTAATTGAATCTGAATATCGATCAATAACTATATTGTCAACAAAAATCAACAAAATATTAATCAACAAAAAACTATATTGTTATGGCAATTTTTATAGTATCCTTAAATAGTCTAACGTGGTATCCTTAGATAAGTTTTTAATATTACGATATATGATTCTTCTTTCTGTAGTTGCCACAGTACCTAGTCCAAGCAATGGGTACAAAAAAGGGGTTCTATTCGCAAAGGGTCGGAAAGAAATGAAATTTGGGGGGATGGTAGACAGAGGTCCCCTGATAGTACACCTCAATTTACGACCTCAGGGGGTTGCCACTCGAGGGGGAATCAGCGCCGTTGTAATAAGTGCTATCCAAAAAAAGTTCAAATGAAATATGTAGAGAACAAAATATCCCGAGGTCCCTGAGGTCGTAAGCTGAGGTGTACTCTCAGGGGACCTATGTCTACCGTCTCCCCAATTTCATTTCTTTCCGTCCTTTCCGATGGGACACGTGGGCGACTGTTACCATGGAAATCATATAATTTGGTGCGTTGTATAGTCCAGTCTATTATCGCGTCACTTCCATTTGAACTGTAATGTGCTGTGGTCTCTTCCCTTTCACCGACATAGTCGGCGCACAAAAATTTACCGTTCCCATTATATGGAGAAATATTACCTACCTATTATTATTAATTGTGCCAGCTTCTAATTAATACTTAATTTTTTTATTATAAATAATAATTTGATATATTACGTTGTTAATGAATTGGCTTGAAAAATAGTCATTATAAATTGTGGAAATAAGGGTGAATCGTCGCTTCACTTGCTTCATTGCTTCACTCCACGATCCGCCACTGGTTCTACAGCTATCTCAATAAGATTGTCGTGTTCCCAAATTTTAGTTTCTTCTTTAGTACTAGATTTATACAGCTTTTCCATTTATCTGCAGTTACTAAATACAAGGAATTGGTTAACAAAACCTTGACGTCGCAGTCGTTTAATATAAAGCGTTGATTGAAGGATGAATCATTTAATCGACGTTTAAAGATATTCCAGCTACTTAATTTTAGTCTTGGCTTGAGGGGCGCAGTGGCTCCTTGCCGCACCCACTGAATCCACTGAATCCACTGAATACCGCCATGAATTAATACTTTACAGATTTTATTACCTATATCTAATTTACAATAATTTAATTATTAATTATCTTGTCTTGATGTACTGATATTGAGAATAATTATATATTTTATCGTTTGCTTTTCATTAGATATGCCAACAAATTTAAAACTGCTACTATCTACTCGTTTACATAAATTAATAGGTAATACTGAAACCTATAACACGTTAAACTCATGCCAATATAAATTAATATTTGGTTTTGACAAAGATGAATTAGCAAATAACGTGCACGAAACGAGTAAGTAAAAGTACCTATCTCCTATCCGTGCATATTTACATGAACGAAATTATGAACACCTTGACCCCGGTGTACACTGAAGATTTGTTTCTGCGCCAAGAAGCAATTTGCACCTGCAGTTAATTAATGCTAGCCTTAGTAGCCTTCGTGGAATATTTGAAATCATAAAATTTATCTACGTTTTATAACCGTAGTACGTGTTTTAATACATCGAATTTCAAATTAAAAGCTTTTGTATTACGTTAGACTTATTTAGTAGAGGCAAGGAGTCGGACGAAAGTGTAAGATAGTGCCATAGAGTTTTAAAACGTACTCCCTCCCCCGTTTTAGAGGATGCTGAACAAGTGAACAAGAAAAAAAAGGGTCAAAAGTTTTTTCCAAGCGCCACCCCTTCAAACGGCCTACGGTTACCACCCTGTCACTGCGAACTTAACCCTATTGAATTGGTATGGGTACAAGTAAAAGATGAAGTAGCTGGAATAATACCATCTTTGAATAAAATCTTTGCTATTCATATTTACTTACCAGTTGTATATCTGGACATATATACGGAAAACGAACCACTTAGAAGTTGTACAAGTTCTTTCACCTCAATGAAGGTTTTACATAAGTGTTAATGTAAAATAATATGTTTTTTTTACTTAGTACAGAATTTTATTTTGATATTTTTTATGGAATAAATGAAATAAGGTTCAACTGAGTGGTAGTACAATATATATATATATATATATATATATATATATATATATATATATATATATATATATATATATATATATATATATATATATATATATATATATATATATATATATATATATATATATATATATATTTTCTACTTATAATTATATATTATTTTTTGTGCTGGCGTCCGACTATTCCCGAGAGTCCCGCCCGCCTAGCTACTCAACAATCACTCCCCACGTCCGCGGGGTAAGTGGTCATTGAGGCCGCAACTCATGTGTTCTGAGTAGATGCACCGATCCAAGTATGACGGCCTTCTGCATCTACCTGGCTATGACTTCTGCTAATGAACGGCTTGTCAGCCGCCTCTTCGGTCAATTAATCGTTCAGAAAGTATTTGACTATACTGTCAGAGTCCCCGATATCAACGTCATGTACTGGAAGTGAAAGGAACTTATCATATTTTGTCGTAAATTTTTTTTTATCGGCCAGTCGACTTCCTCCGTTCAATATTTGGTCAAAAAATCCCTTTTTATGTTTTTTTGCAGGCTCAACCAATACCCATTTGTTGACTTCTGGAACTTGTTCTACATCAGTCGTTTCTGGAGTCGAGTTTCTTATTGTCACTGTCAGAACTATTTGGCTGTCGTCTCTTTCTTCTTGAAGGTTTGGCAATAGGGGTATGCATATTAATAATGTCACTACTTATTATCTCAGCATCTGACGCAACTTTCTATTTTCGGCAATTTTCGATTGGCTTTCTTTGTTTAACTGTAGAAAGTAGGAGAGGCGCAAATGGCACCTGTTCTTTGGCGAGTGCATGTAGAAGTGGAGGCTGCTTCTTCGGCCGTTACATTTTATTCGGCCGTTACGTGTTGCGGTAAAATTGCTGTTGACTTTTCATTTTGAGCATCCCAACATTTTTAAGCCTGATGAGGACAACATTTCTCTCGTAGAACGTTCCTATTAGACGACATTATACTACCTTTCTTAAAGCCGATTTGTATGATACATTTTTCAAGAGACAATCAACTTTCGCCTAAACATTGGGCAAATAGTTTCTTGGGAAGTCTTTGCCACCTTACCAACTTCTCATCTTATCTTGACTTCAAAGACTTAAAAACAGACAAATCAAGAGGTTGGAGTAGGTGACTGCTAAGAGATGGCAATTTTAGGTAGTCATACGCCATGACGTATAGTTTCCGAGATATAAGCGAAAAACCGAAAAAAATTACCTCCTATTTATCGTAGAATGAAGGTCCCACGAGTTAGGTAGTCAAATAAGGCAAAAAAAGTGACACACATATATATATTTTTTTAATTAGAGATATTTAAGCCATATATCGGAATCTATGCGATATGACGAAAAAATGGATGATTAATCTTGTGGCATATAGTGTGGCAATCTTGTGCAATAAATTATTATTCAGCTTTAATTTTGTATGGTATGGCCTTATCGCTAGAAGGTATAATTTCCGAGATATAAGCTAAAAACTGATAAAGGGTACCTTCTACGTCCGCCCCTGCATCCCGCTCAGTTCCTAGGTGTGGGAACTCTTTGATCTTTACCTCATAACTAATCCTAATAAGGTCCCAAACTCAAAAATTGTGTCCCTTCCATTCCCCTCTACAATCTTGGGCTGACTGGACTAAAAT